>JAVLVB010000407.1:2017320-2047326 GCA_032876305.1 Orestias chungarensis | reverse complement strand
GTGTGAGGGCTACTGGCCGATAGTCATTCAGACCTGTCACTGCGGAGCTCTTTGGGACCGGGATGATGGTGGCGGTCTTCATGCAGGTGGGTACAGCTGCCTGTGTGAGGGAGGCGTTGAATATGTCCGCCAGCACGTCTGAGAGCTGGTCCGCGCACTCTCTCAGCACCCGTCCGGGGATGTTGTCTGGGCCAGCAGCATGTAATCCTCAGGTACTTTGTTGCATATTTACCCCCCACCACCTTCTTTGTCAGCTTATTTAATGTCTTAAAACACAGCAAATGAAAGACAGTAGTAGTCCCACACAAACTTACGATTGGGCTCTGAGGGGACCTCGAGGTCAGTGGTAGAGTTCGTACATCAGATACAGAGGCTGTAGTCCTTAATTTATCCGGTTTGATTCCTGCATACCTAACCCATATTTCTCAGCTTTTCTCTCTGTTTTTTTCACTAGTAAGAGGACAAGTAAAGGAACAACAAAGAGGTGTAAGAATTTAACAGGCTATGTGCAGTAGAAGAATAAAATATAAAAATTGTGTTTATTAGTAAGTGGTATAAAAAAAATCCAACAATGACCTTAAACATAATTAAAGGTCCTTTAACCATGTTGATCATATGCCAAGCTTTTAGCTAAAAGCACGTCTATAATTATCTGATACCGCCACTAATTCTACAAAATTAATGAAAGTAAAAAACTTTAGGATGGTGAATAAGAGTCTTTTTAATTTGTATGTTGTCAAATGGTTGTCCGACTTAAAAAAGTAGCAATAAAAACTTGTTAAGACTGTTTTGTAAAACGTTTTGGGAAATAAAGTGTCCCCATTGTTATAAAGATGAGCACCACTGCAATATCTTACAGTCCCCTATTCTGTCTACCAGCGAACACTCAGGATATTGTACTATGTCCAAATTAAAATAGTCCACCCTCCCAACATCATGATTTAATTTGGACCCCAGCCATCCATCAACAGATGCAGGTGGACTCGTGTTGATGCACACACTCAGAAACTTCCCCCTCCATGATGAAGAGCACACCCAGCGACGGAGTAAGACAAACACAGCTGGCCGAGACATACGTTAGTCACAAGGCTGGAATGTACAGTATAGACACAAATAACTCTCCACACTGGTCTACTTTTTTAATAGACAGGCCAGTCTTAAAAAAAACACACATTTAAGAAGCTGAATGTTATTAATGGTACCATGCTGATAAACTGGAAAATTAAAACAGCAGCAGTCTCAGGAGGAAGTGATGAACTCATGTGTGCAGTAAAGGTTTTATGTTGGCAAGGAAAATCCATTGAGCACAATATCCCTGTACTTGTGCTGTTACTTAACAATCCGGGAGGTAGGGTGGCAATTGTTTACATAAAAACTTTTTATACAGAAAATGACATCAATTTTAAATATTAATATTCATAATAATTTAAAAAATGTTCTTTTGGTTTGGGGACAATTCTTTTTAACACATTAATAATTACTTTCAGGTCACTTCAGAAACTATACTTAAAATTTAAGTTAGGTTTGTATTTAAAAATATGATTGATTAAATATATGTCAGAAGGGAAAAGCTTTCCAGATTTGTTTTTTTTTTTAAATCTTTTTTCTCTTTAAACATTCTTGAACATCAAATAATTATTAATATTGGACTACAGTACCATTATTCAGGTTTTTGCCAACCCGGCACTATAAAAATGTTTTATGAACACCTAAATCTAACCACTGGTTATGCCACTTATGGTGGTCTTAAAGTGCAATAATTAGGAATAACTCATTTACATCTCTGTGTAGGAAACATAACTCAGTCATTTGTTTGCAGGATTGTTTGGATTTAACCACATTAGAAGGTTTCTTATCCTAAATAGCTTGTTTGAGGTCCCACCAGAACTTGTTAATGTTGGACTTAATTCTGGCATTGGACCCGCTCAGTCCACTCGAAAAACTTTCTGTTTTTTTTTGTTTTGTTTTGATTTGATCACTGTCCAGGTTCATAACCTAAGAGTTCTTGATCTGAATGCTAGATACTGTCTTTTAAGGATTTTCACAATGAGAGCAGAGTATAACTGCTGTACCAATTAAAGAAAAAAACAAAACTGGGATGGTAATTTTCTTTTATTTTTTGCTTTTGCACCAGATGAGATATTTTTCAAAAACTCTTGATATTGATCCAGATGTTTTTTTTTTAAAGTTTTTATTTATTTATTTTTTATTGGAAAATCAGGCCTTTGTGTTTTCTTGTGTCAAAAGTGGTTTTGTCTTTGCAACATCTGTTTCTTGTTAGATGTTATTATTATATCAGGAACGTTGATTTTACCTGAGTGACAAGAGGCTGGCAGTGCTTGATTTATTTATGTGTTTTTTTATTATTTCACATACCTGTTAGTAATTAGGAATGCCACAGGTTAGCCAGCTGGTTTAGGTCTTATTTAGGTAATATTAAATTAAGACATTTTCTTTCTAATAGCCCAGGTGGAAAATACTGAGTGTGTAAAAAGATGTATTTCTAAGCTGACGTCACCTTTTAGTTTGTAATCTTAATAAACTGAACTGAATGGCAACAACTTCTCCAGCTAATGTTAACTCAAACTTTCCAAGCAATTGGGCCAATCTGAGGAGTGAAATCTGAGAAAGTCAGATCTGTGAGTTCGTTCAGCTGCAATTCAACTCACACAAAGACAGATGTCACCTCTGGACATTTAGATGACCGGAGCATAAAGGAAGATGAACTCAAAGAACATGATCGCATCACCGTCAATTTTAAGTGCCTTCGACTTCATCTGAGATAGCTGAAAGTATTTTTTTCTCCATACACATGAATGGACAAAGTTAGAAAAAAATGTCCTCTTTCTCATGATGCCCAGAAGAATAATTAAAAAAAGAAAATGATGAGAAAATCCCCTATTGTTAACAAGGCAGGTGCCTGAGAAACCATTTGCAACTTTTGAATAATATCTTACCTTCATCACAAAGGTTCAGTTTGGACAGGTTGTGTCCATCGTAGACTTCCTCATACATGGAGGTGGTCTCTCTTTCTTCGTGTGTGCTCAGATACATGGCTTTGTTTTCCATTCCTTCGTAAATTAAACCAGAAAAAAAGGTCAGTTAACACATTTTGTCAAAAACAAAAGTTTGTAAAAAAAAGACAAAAAAACCCATAAATTATTTTGATGACCTTCATACACTATCTGTATGATTAATACTTTACGGGGTGGTAAGGATTAAAGGTTAATATAACATGCTGTTAAAAAAATACAGATATAAACTTAAGTGTGTTTATTATCACTTCGAATGGCTCATTTCCTGTGTGTTCACAAAAATGAAATACATACGTAAGAATATATAACTTAATGTTCCTAATATTACCAAAGGGACTTATTATGAGATAGTGTCCTTTACATGTAAAATGGTAAGTGAAAATCTGGGAATTCGTTTTTTTTTTAACAATGTAAATACCTCACAGGTGTATTTTGCTCTTCATAAGTATGTTTCATCATGTATGTTTTTCTTCTTTACTACTCTACAGAGGCTGATGTGAAGGACCAGCTGTGAAAGCTCTGATCCTCACTGCTCAGTTTGCCCTACAATAAACTTTCAGGCTCATACTGAAAAGTCCAACAAAAGCAAACAGAAGGAAATCCTTGTGGTGTAAAAAGCTGTATCTATTCCTAAAAACCAGAGTTGAGCGATTAGTCCTTCCGCCAGCGTGCTTGGACGCGAGCTCTGTTCCATCTGCTTGGCTCTTCAGGAGATATAAAACCCTAAATCAAATCACATGCTCTAAACTAGCAGAGGCGTCAGTCAAAGAATAATTTACCTTTCATTCCAACTAGGAGTGAGGAATCCGTGGTATGGCTGCTACCCCTCAGAATATTACAAGCAACTAAGAAACTAAGCTGAACGTTAAAATGATGGAATGTGAGATGCAGAAAGCTCTACTCACTTTTAATCTGATTTGATAAAATGGCAAAAAACGCTCATTTATTTTTTTGTTACTCATCATGGTTAAAGTTAATGAACGGTGACCAAAGATCCACAGATCTTCCCGAAGAAAAAATCCTGATACGTCATAGAGTTATTACACAGCCAATTGGGATAAGTACAGTATTTGAAAAAGAATAATGAAAAAAATCAGAGCTAATGATAATTACACCAGAGAAACTATAAATTCATGATTAACTTTGTTATACCAACAAGGATTGGTTATATATGTCAAACACACTTAACTTCAAGAAACTGAAATATCTAAATTAGTGACTAAGACATTTGCCTTGTACCTTTTATTTGATTTAATGATTGATTAATTTATTTTATAAAGGCTATGCAGGGTGCATATCTGCAGCTACAATGGTAATTTGGTCCCCACTTAAAGGGATACCTATTATTATCAGTAATTATTATTACTTTATTAAAGAGACAAAAAGGTCCATATAAAATAAAATAAGAACATATGAGTAAATAAATAAACCTAGATAAAAATCTAAATTACAAGCTTAAAGAAAAAGGCGAAAAAGTTCCACGTTACCCTTTAACTGAACTGACTGAACGTGATGCAGGGTCCGTTGGGAGAGTTTGTGCACACTGCTTTGCTTGCACCAGAACTGGGTAGTATAAAGACAATTACAGCATGCAGAGCATGTATTGAAGAGCGCCACTTTTACTGAGACAGAACACGTACTAAAGCTTTGCATTTAATGATGATGTGTTTAGAGCTCCGTGTTACCATCCAGATCACAAGTTATTTAATATTTAACAAGAACACCAAAGTTTAACACATAATATATAATTTAATAGATCTCTCCTGCTGCAGTACACACCTACACACCAGCAAGAAAAATGTTTTGCTTATACCTAAAAACTCATTTACAACAATGCATAAATATAAATGCAAATAAAACATAATATTTAATACAACACTGTTGTTCTCTGCTCTAAACAACAACCCGTAACACTTGTGCAAATATACGGTTATGTCAACTCAAGTTTATTTGTATAGCACAATTCACTAACAAGGCAGCCCAAAGTGCTTTTCTTGATAAACACATGATGCAGAACAATTAGGTTCTGTCAAAACATTCGATCAGCACTCACCTTTATTAAGCACTGTTCCAGATTTGTAATAATCAAACCATTTTTAGTTGTTATTTGAAAGAAAAAAACATGACTGGTTTACTGAAATAAAAGAATACTGTTATGAGATAAACCTTGATGACTTCGAGGAAGTATGATGGTAGGATTTATTTATTTTTTAGTTTAAGACACAATTTACTTTAGGCTAAATAGGACCATTAACTGTTTATCATCCCTAACATGTCTACTGATCCTAAAAAAAGTTCCATGTTGGGTTTAGTATATACCAGCATTTCAGCTCTACATATGTTATTTTCTTGAGATTCTAATTGGTGTTATTGCAAAGTTCTAAAACTGTTTAAAAATAGGGGAAGCAGGTTTGACTCTTTGAGTTTCCCACGCAGTGCACAATCTAAATCAAATACAACTCAAAGTGAAACTGAACAGATAAGACTAAGGACAGAAAGCCTGTGTCAGAACTAAAATGAAAGTCAAGAGATGTGGGTACAAACTCACTTAGACTCCGCGAGTGTTTGAGAAAGTGGTTAAAAAGTGCTCAGTCAGGACTTTTTCATTAAAGGGGGATATACAGGGTCAGATTGACATTTAGACTGAAGCTGAACAGGAATCACAAATGCTGCTAGGAGATGCCACTAAACACTCCCCAACCCAGCATGAAGGTCTGGAGACGGAGTTTTATGTGGGACACAACTCTAATCGTTTATTTGCTCTCTCACTCTGATGAAATGACGGTGGGGAGGCAAATGACTGGTGTCTTACTCTTAGCAGAACTGCAGCTGTGGACCTGTGGTGCTTCCACTCATCGTGGACAACATAATGGGAACATTGCATGAAATGTGAAGAACTTTCATATAACATTAGAGGGAGATGCATTTCCAGCTGTACCTAAAAAAAAAGAACAGCGACCAAAAGAGACAATTAAAAGAACTGTGATCATAAGACAAATGTTCATGTAGGCAGATATGTGAAAGAGCACACCTGGAATCACTCAGGCACAAATATCCTTAAAATCATTCTTATTGAGTTAGCAATGGTAACTGCCATTAGTTAAGTTTGCAGCCATTATTACTTTCCATTTCAATAATAAGTGCATTTGTATGTCTAGTAATGCAAAGACTTTTAGGCCATAGTGACCAGGTTAGAGCTTGCAGCGACGTACAAACTTTAAAAAAATTGTCTGGCAAAAAAATAAAAAAGGTAACAAATATGTCTGCAGAGAGCTTTTTATATATATAAAAAAAGTAGAACAGTGCATTAAGGTTTTGTTCAATTTTACATTAATAACCTATCATAAGGTCTTCATAAAGTCCAGGGAAAGAAAATGCTTTATAACTTTTATTCTTGGCGGGGATATAAATATTCTTGGAACCTTTGGTGTGTACTAAGTTTGCTAACGTTTCTGAATGTAGAATGGGAGAAAGATCTTTTAGTTATCAGACTCCTTTATAGTAAAACCAGCTCCAAGTTTAGTCAATGTGTCAAACACCCGTTCCAATATTAAGGACACATTTTAAAAGTTGTCTTTTTGATAGAGCCCATAGTTAGAGAAGGTTAGGTTATTCTGAGGTATCTCTGCAGGTAGGCTGCTACAGACTTCCCGCACTCTGCTACTTTCTTCTACTGCTCTCCAGGATGTCCCATGTTCTCCTTCTATAGATTATATGATTGACCTAGTCTTTGTGTGTTCAATGCTCCTAAGTCACTGCAACTGTAAGAGGTATTGCTGTGAATAACTGTGCGGTATTCCTTACAATTGTAACATAGACAAAGACAACCTTTCTCCCACTGGAGAAGGTTCTTGGTGGCTACTTTTTACTTTTACTTGAGTAAAAACATTCGGAAGTAATTCAATTTTTACTTAAGCAAAACTACTTCTAGATTTGAGCTTTCATACATTTTGCCTGCTCTGTCTTTTTAAATTGAACTGAACAGTAGGAGAATATTGCATGTGTTGTAATTTACAATAACATCAAATAAGTTGAATGCTTTAGAGTTGGACAATCGGCCAGTGTGAGTTTTATAACATGCATTATGTGCATTTTTGAAAAAAATAAAATAAAATGCTGCACAATAGTGTTTCCCAAAGCTTGGCGTTTGTTCAATGGCAGTGATTTTACAAAGCATTGCAGTTTGACGGATTGAAAGAGGGGATATGAAATGGACACATTAAAGCCGACCGGCTCCTTTCAACATGGGGGAACAGTATTATCTTGTCATTTGTCTCCAACAAACATCTGATTGTCTGCCAGGCCAGAGTATGGCAGCATGTGAGGTCTCTGCTGGACGCATGTATTTGAACATCATCCAAACCCAGAAAACTCCATGAATTAAGATTTCAAAACTATAAGATTTCCCCTCACAACTGAAATTAACTGTATAATTGATGCACATGAGCCCTAATAAGAAATTTCACTCAATAGACATCATGCAAAACTCCCATGCCAAAGCTCAGTCACCCATGGACATTAACCTATTTTCTCCCCTCATTAAAGAGATACTTCATTCATGACCGCTGAAGTACAAAGTAGCAATTTTCAAATGTGAGTTTCCTGAATTGTGACTTAGTGCTGTGGGGGAATATGCAACAAATCAGGTGTTAAATGAACAAATCCTGACCCCAATTAGGAGGTCAAAAGCTTAGCTTATTTGGTAATTTTGCAAAAAAACCAAAAACAAAACAACAACAACCCAAAAAACTGTTGAGGTGTTAGTATCTAAAAAAAAAAGAACAAAGCTGATCAATTATCTTCACTAAATACTGTTTTTTCTTAATTAGAAATAAAGTATTTTTGATAAAATATAAGACATTAAAAAAAATGAGCATGCAATGCATTTTTCCCATTATCTGTGGGATAAATCTGAGATTAGATAAATAATCACAGAGCACATGTCTCACCTTCAGTCCCAGATGTCCAAAGGAATAAGAATCACAGCTCAGCCTTCCTCATAATTTCCTTTTAGCAGTCGCGTCTTCACGCCTTTAACCTCCTGAAAAAGTAATCAGTGCTTGCCTGCAACTGAAGCGACGGACAGAAGAGCTGCAGCTGCAGGTTTGATCACCTACTGTCAGTGTTGCAGAGATTACCAGCAGCCCTGCGGTGCGCACCAAACTCTGACATGTGGAGGAATAAATCCACAACACCGTCATGTGACCACCACAAACGTCCAGCTGATGATCGCTCTGCTGCTGAAGCCCAAAAGCAGAAGGTGCAAAAAGTTGTCCAGAAGCTGGACGCGGGCGCCATCTTCTGGACAAATGGGTGAACTTACACCCAAGGCAACAGAAACCCAATGATATAAACACGTTTTGGTGCAGGATCTACATAGATAAGTTGGTCTTCATCACCACCATTTAATCAGAGAAAAGTGTTCACTTCAACAATACTGTTGAACATTTTCTATCATGATCATCTTTTTTAATTTTATCTATACATATATCCTGAATGCATCACTAAGGAGTGGAAATATGGGCGGAGCACCAACATACCTGAGCTGGGACGTCCTGGAGTCGGGCAGGTAAAGACAGGACATTTCATATCAACAGACAAAACCGAGCAGAAGGTAAATACAGCAAAGAACTGAAGGTAAATCTTTCACCTTAAAAGCAATGATACTTTGATGCGGATTCATTTACAGCAGGTTCTTCTCAGGTGGAACCTCCTGCTGCTCAGAGTAGATCTTGGGAGCTATAAACTGTGTGTTTTATCCTCTGCGTAAACAAACACAGCCTCGCTTCTTCCTCCGCGGCTGCGGGACTCCCAGCTCTTGGTAATTCCACTTGGTAATTGCTCCACAATCTCTGCGTCTGCGTTGCGTTTTCTGTGTAAAACGTTTGCATTTGAACAAATTTTGGAAGCTCTCTGCAGGTTTTAAGAGATTAAAATGAGAAAATGTGAGAAAAGGCTTGGAGCATATTCAACAACATTTTGATTGTGATAGTTGATTCATATTAAATGCACATCCCTAGTGTAACAACATTGAAGTCACCCTATGTAAAAGTTAAACATTTTAAACACTGTATTTCTCCAACGAACCAGAAGGTGGTGGGATTACATCTAGGGAAACTTTTGATGTTCCCTGATTCATTATATTTTATAAAGGCAGCCACATATAATCTTCTGACTGCATCTCTGAAATGTAAACGTGAAAGAAGAGAGCGTTTACTAGAGATACAGGACATAAATGTTGTTTTCGAACCGTATGCTGTATTTGGAATATTTCCTGCGGGACCTTCAACCTCCTGCGAGGTTCTTGCAAATTGACTTGCTGGAAGGGAAATGCATTCAGGTATCCCTCAAACAGCAGCAGATAAGAAGGCCTGCTGGAGAGAGGTATAAGGTAGACTCTTTAGCGTTTATACCTGCAGTCTTTTCATGAAATGAAGTCAAATAAGCTGCATTTATTTATGCAACACGGTGCAGAGAAAAAGTAGTTTCCTCTTGTAGATGTCTGCTGATTTTGCTTTTCAGTCACACTTAAATGTTTTGGGCTAAACTAAATTTTATGTTAAACAAAGATAAGCTTAGTTAATGTCAAAAAGGAGCTTGTAAGTGAAACATTAATTTATATATATAACAAAAAAAAAGCTATTAAACCAACCTGACCCTATGTGATAAAATAATTGCCATTGAACCTCTGTAGTAGTCGCTAATTAGTGTTTCTTCATAACTGTGGAGAACGCTTATCCACTTATCTTGCAAAATTGTCTAACATTAACAAATGTGTTAATCCTGGTTAGTGTCATACGGTAAAATGTCAAGATTTTAGTTCAGACTTTGACTAGGCCACTCACTCTATGCCGCGTAATAGAAGGGAAGCCTTCCAAAACGTTTAAGTTTTGTTGAGTCAGACCACGGAATATGTTCCTGGGAAATTATTACAATGTGAGACATTAATCCCATTAGTTACATTTTCGTTCCCCATTGAAAAAGTAAACTAAGTCAAGTGAGATCTGCAGTGCTTTAGATGCTGTTCTCGATTGTTTTGCGACCTCCTAGATCAATCAAGATGCGCTCTTCGAGCAATTTTTGTAGGCCGGCGTCTCCTCAGGCTAATCTACAGTATATTGTTTCGATTTGTGGATCAAAAATTCATTGTGGTTTCATTAATTCCAAAATCCTTTTAAAATTGTCATCTAAGCCTTTCCCCAATCATTTGTTGTTGAGTTTCTTTATGATGTGCATGATGTGTTTATTCTTACTCTTTTGGTGTACGACATGCTTTAAGACAGATTTCATGATTTTACCAGACTGTCTGGAGTCCGGCCTGCCGGTGTTTAGTAAACCCGATAAAAAGTGGTTATACTGTTTATAGTGGTTATGCTATTTCAAAAGTTCAAGTTCAAAGATGTTATTGTCACGTGCACTATAAGAAACTCTTTCCTTGCACTATGAAATTCTTCCTTTGCTTCTTGTCAAGTATGCCAAAAAGAAAAGATCTGATAAAAATATAAGTTAAGAATAAAAACATATACAAAGCAGAATAATACACTAATTAAATATATAAATATAACTTGTAAAGAAATGTACAAAAAAAAGAAAAAAAGAAACAAGGAAAGTTATTGTGAAAGTGTTTTGTAGTGTTTAATTTCCCTTTAGGATAAATCAAGTATTTTTGATTAATTGATTGATTGATTCAGATTGACTGTTACATTGCACCAGGACTGGTTGGTTAGAAAAATGTTTCGACCTCATAATTGTAATTATATGAAAACACTATATTCTTTTTTAGTTATGTTTGTTGCAGATTCAAATAAGAAAAGCAAAGTAGAAGAAATTTGTATGTATATTTTTTACTTTATTGTTTTTGCAAATTACATTTGTTTACAAGCCCAGGCTCAGTAGCAAAATCTAAATTAAAGTGCTTGCGGCAAATGAGACAAGCTGTATATACAGTCACTTTATGTCTGTTTAAAAAATTAGACCCACTGGGAGTTTAGCAAATGCTGTCCTCAGGCATAAAATCGGCATTATAACCCACTGTAGGGTTTACTTTACCTTCAGCTTAGCCCTACTTTGAGGGTTAACTTGTCTCCATCCTTTTGCCCCGGTCACTTTCTGTATGCCAGCTGCTCCGGTGGGAGCTCGTTATTGTCTCAGCCAATCATACCTCACCATTAATTAACTCAGGAAATTGCATTCCTATATTTATAACCCTAATAACTTGCCTGGCCTACTGAAAAGGTCACATCAACTGTTTAGCAGGTTTTTGCCCTATAGCAATAAAGCCCAGAGGGATAAGACTGTAAGTAACATGAGGGAGTCTATTACAGTCATAAGGAGAAACAAAGTTCTTTTTGACCTCCGCAATGTCAGAGCTGGTTGATTTTCACTTTTATATACTGGAATTGAGCTTAATTATTCAGTAAAATGTTCAAGAGTTTGTCAGTCTGATCCCTGGAAAATTGGCTTATGTGTAAAAAAGAAGTAGGCGACACCTCACATGTCAAACCCTGTTAAAAAGTGCTCTCTCCTCACACCGCAGACAGACAAGCTGCCAGATAATATGCCTGAAGGGGGAATGTCAGTGAGCTGATTTCTGCGTGTTCACTGCAATGGCAGCTGAAAAGCTGATATCACTATGTCTGGTGACAGACCTGATTTATAAATTCAGACAGGTTTGTGATCTCCACCATCACATAGTTTTTTTTTAATGGGACACAACATATGTTTTACCATTTCAAATAGACTTTTCTCATTGAAACAAAGTTTAGGATCTTTTCTTAATATGATTATTGTTATGCTGATGAATTCATCCTCTGAATCATTGTTACTTCTTTTTAAACACCTGGGAGTTCAGGCATCTGTTGAGGAAACTGATTATAGGTGGCTTTTACAAAAGCTAGTCTGGAAATGCCTTTTGATTGCCCGTAATAATCTGAAGAGGGAGTCTGATAAATTTAACATGCCTCAGTACATTAGATAATGGTTTAATGCAGTTTTTCCTTTAGATCATGTCATTACTTGATCTAAAGCCAATCGAACACAAAGCATATTGACCAAAAAGTGTTTCCGCACTTTTTGTAAAGCTGTAGGATTATAGTGAGACTTTTTTTTTAAACAAATTGTGAAAAAATGGATTGGATCAGTGGTGAACTGTTCCAGGATTTGTCTGAATAGCTGCCAAAAAACAACATCTGCAGGCCTCACTCCCTTTAGCTAGGATCTGTGTTTATGATTTAACAGTCAGAGGAAGGCTGGGTAAAAATAGGATGCTAACAAACAGAACAAAAATGCTAAAATCAATAAAAAAGATCCATCAACAACTCATCAAGAAACAAACCCTAAAACAATTAGACAATCAGAATTGTCTCTGGACTGGCCAGAGACGATTCCTGCTTTTTGAAAGTTCAACATCCTACTACATATGGCAAACATGACAGTGGTGTGTAAATAGATATACATCCTATAGTTCAGGCTAAAATATCATAGGGGGAAGAGAAAGCAGTAGCAAAGGGACTGATATATTACTTACTGTACCTACAGATCACGCAACAAACATCCATCCTTTTTCTGTACATTGGGTTCAGGTAGGTCTGCTGGCACCTATCTCCAGCTTACAACCGGCGATTGGTTGGGGTACACCCTGGACAGTCCATCGCAGGGATGATCATTGGACATGGATATACAATCACACGCACACTCACACCTAAGAACAAATTAGAGTCCCCAATCAGCCTAACAGTCATGTCTTTTGGACTGTGGGGGGAAGCTGGAGTACCTGGAGAGAACCCAGAGAGAACAGGCAAACTCCATGCAGAAAGACTTATGGTGGAATTAAACCCGGAGCCTTCTTGTTGCAAGGCAACAGTAATACCCATAGCGCCACTGACCATCTTCTGACCATCCATTCGGTAACCAGTAGGCAGAGGATATTTAGCTTCTTATTCATTTTAAATGAAAGACTAGCAAAGCCGTGAGGAGTATTATTTCATTTAAAGAAGGACATTTATTTCTGGCAGCTTCTGCACTTTCTTCTTAAGGGAATAAGTTTTCGTGTTAACATAAAAAGTGCATTAAAAAGGTTAAAGTAATGACATGATTCCCGCTAAGTGTGACAAATATAGGGGCTTTAATTTCAAAGGTGGACATGATTGTGTGGGATGATGCAGCTGTTGTATTTTTACAGTAGAAGCTGCTGTAATGAGAATCAGCTTCTCCCAATTTCTGGTAGTTAAATGACCAAAATAGATTTTATCGATAAGATTCACCTGTGTCAGTGTGAGTTTCTTTCAGCCACTTCTCCAGTTGGCCGCAGGGGATCACCAGTGCTCCTCTTCTGCTGGAGCTCCTTCCACCCCAGGTGCGCCTGGTTGGCGCTGATGAGCTGAGCCAGTATAAGAGGAGTGGTGGATCAGCTACTCGTCGTAGTGTTTGTTTACTCCCGGTAAAAATCTAGTCTCAGTGCCAAACTCTAGTGTCTCTAGCTTCTTGAATGATTTCTCGTTTTGTCTCCTGTTGTTCCCCGTTTTTGTAAAGATTTTTATTTGCTACTTTGTTTTTCCCCACCCCTCTAACAATTGCTGTGTTCACCTCAGGTTACCTTCACCTCCAAGACTCAAAGACTCCTCAAGATCCTCTCTGGTTGCCTTCGTCCATCTGGTTCCCACTCCTCTTGGCTCAGCTCTGTCTGCCCGCTCCAGCATACTCCATCAGCTGCACTAACCCCCTGGACTACAGCTTCACCGTCTCAGCTGAAAGAAACTCAGCACTCACTCCTCCCTGGCGACAACAGTTCACTCCATTCAAGTAAGATCGTTCCCTTCATTTTTCCTTACCCGTTCCCTTCATTTTTACTCACCTTGCCTGTCCTCACCCTCAGAGGCTCCCGGTCTCCCACGTCGTAGACGTTCCCAGCTCCCTGCCGTTTACTGCCGCCCCACTGTTTCCCGTTCCTCGCCGCTCGTTGCTGTCTCCGGTTTCTCGCCACTCTTTGCTGTCTCCGGTTCCTCGCCACTCGTTGCTGTCCACCGCCGGATCCCCTTCCCCTCTTCACTCTAAATAAACATCATTGTAAATATCTCCTGAGAGTTCTCGTTTCATGTGGGTCAGAAGCTTAAATATTATGACAACCTGAAGGGTTTTGGTGAGTTGGGACAATGCTACCACTTGGTAGTTTTTGGGAGGTTCTTTCGTACTGTGTGAAGACACAGGAAGACTCAGATTTTTAAAGGTCCCTGTGTCTCCACTGTTTTATTAATTTAGTTTTTCATATCAGGGTGACGATTGCACAGCCAAAATGAGCCAACCACAGGAGCCATCGTCCTGGTCTGTGAAGGAAGTCTTGGGATGGATTCAAGAAAAGCACCCGGATATCATTGTGAAACTCCACAAAGGCATCATAAAACATGACATATCTGGTACGAATACAATCAATGCTTCTATTGGATATTTGACCTAAACATTTTTATACTATTTATTCTAAGCTGAGGTGTTTTAGAATAATATACTGGTTTAAGTACTGACTTGTTGAGCCAAAGTATAAGTTGATTTGCAGGTCGAGCTTTCCTGAGACTAAAGAAGCATCATCTGGAGTTTCTCGGGGTTGAGGATGATAAGCAGCAGGAGAAAATATTGCAGGACCTTATGCTCCTCAGAGTTCAGAAAGAAATTGGTGAACTCACTGACATCTGCTCTGGTAAATATGACCATATGACTTTATCTATTAGTTGTGACTGAGCAGCACACTCCTAATAAGTCAGAGAAATCACCTTGGTACTCAGTGATGGGGTTTTTATTTTTTTATGATGGTAAGAAATGCACCATTAATGCATGAAAACAGCTTATTTTACTCAAACATTAAAGGTTTATTTGTTCCCCCAACTCAGATCTGTAAACTCAGACTTTGTTTGCTCCCTTGTCTCCTCGCCAGAGTGTTTTTCTTCATAAAGGACGGCAAGACGACAGAAAGATACCAGCCTGGCTTTTTATTTCCAGTCTATCCATTCATCTGCGCAAAGGAGATTGAAAGGTGGGAGTGATGGAAATAACAAGAGAAGGTGAACAGAAAGAGGGATCGATGTGGAAGAGAAGAGGGAAAGAAACCCATTTCCTGTGTGAAATTTGACCCACACAGATTGATGAGATTAGTTTTTGTCTGGTTGTCTTTTTTTATATATTTTTTATTTGATCCCCTATTGTCCATTTTTCTCTTTCCCGTTTCTTCTGTCTGTTCTCTGTTTAACCCTACCAATATCAAACAACCTACAAATCTGTATTAAATAAGGAGTGCAGCCCCGGAATGCCCTTGTGGTTGGTGTCACACAAAAACTACAAAAAAAAACTGGAAAGGTTTGGAATAAATGCGGATATTTTCTAGGTCTTGAAAAGTAAGTATAAATAAATTAGAAACACTTTTCTTTATATTATTATTCTAACTGTTGCATCAATCTGCTTCTTAAAACTACCTTTGTTAGGTATTAATAACTAATGAACCTTACTAGATTTTTTTTTCATGTTAAAAATTCAATGTATTTAACATGGATTTGCATCTGATAGACCAGCATCGCATACATTTGGGGGACTCAATCTTTGTTTATTTACGAAAAATCTAACTCCAAATCCGGTTATCTGCAGCATTTAACCATTACAACAAGCTGTGCAGTCATGAGAAGCTTCTGAACCGAGGTTTCCTAAATAATCTGGTAATCTGGTTGTCTAAACTTGTCTATCCACCTTTTAACTTAAATTTATACAAAATAGTTTTTTCTTTTTATTTCAAGAACCTTAAATCGGTCTGAAGCCTCAATGTAAAAAAAGTTGTTTTAAATGGGTTTAAGTCCCCTCTTCTGTCTTAAACAGTTAATCACATTTCCACAAAATTGCATTCGCATATTTTAATGATCCAACATCAGTGTGGCACACTGATGGTAATCTTTGAGATCCATCCAACTTCCATAATGAGGGATTACTCCTTTTTTTTTTTTTTACCCAGAATGTTAGGT
This sequence comes from Orestias chungarensis, assembly GCA_032876305.1. Classification (NCBI taxonomy): domain Eukaryota; kingdom Metazoa; phylum Chordata; class Actinopteri; order Cyprinodontiformes; family Cyprinodontidae; genus Orestias; species Orestias chungarensis. The sequence goes on along the minus strand of JAVLVB010000407.1, from coordinate 2,031,296 downwards.
TTAAGGGGAAAAAAAAGAAAAAAAATATGAACATTTTAATTTTGCTATTCTAACTTCTGTTCATCACATATTACAATCTTTATAATGCCCATCTGCATGACTCAATCAGAAGATTTTACTTAAAGTAGGCTTTGATGCTTATTAAATCAGTGGGAGTGCTGATAAACTTGGACATATTTTTATTCCTTGATAATAATCAAGAGCAAGAATTTATCTTCTTTCTGTTATATATTATTGTGTTAAAAAAAAACCCCCAGCAAAGCATGAAAGTTTTCTATAGATTTGTAAATTTTGTTCATGTAGATTTTGTGATATCTGTATTTTAAATTTGCAGCTAAATATAGAAGTTCATGTGACTGCAGCAAGATGCAACTTTGCAAAAATATTAAAGCGAGATTATCAGTTTCATTGTAATACCGTTTCAGATTATGAGGTTTTTCTTCCAGGAAACATCCTGTTCAAATGATTTAAAACAAACTCATAAACGTGCTAAATTTCATGGTTTATTAATAAAGTTCTGTGTTGCTTCTATTCAGAATGTACTGAAAGTACAAATTTAAATCACCAATTCTCACTCATATGAACCTTTACATTTATTTAAGTAATTAAAAAAAAACTACTCTGAAGATCTTGAAATGTCTTTCAGTATTTTTCTAGTTAACTTATGTCCATTTATCAGAAGATGAATATGTTTCATTCTGTGTTACATCAGTACTATTTGTGCTGTGCGTAAACATTTCTGAACATTTCTTTTGGTGCAGCCAGTAAAATAAAAAGTGCTGCTTTTGCAACATGATCTTGGCCGTTCGCTTTTCTTCCTAATCATCCGTCTTTTTGGATGCTGGAGTGCAATCATGAATCATTTGTTTGCTTTCACAGATGCAGCTCCACGCATCATAAATACTTTGAGTTTCCACCATAACTCAGACGTTTTTCTTTTTTTTCTTGTTTGAAATATCCTTCTGGATAGATCGCTGTGAAAGATCTACTGCTAAAGCTAAAGGTCATAATAATGAAAACACGTTAATACAGGCTTGTGTGACTCCTTCAATCGGGACTCAGAGTGGAACACAGTTGATAAAGTATGCACTAAAATGTAATCCAATTGCATCACTCGTATATCAGCTTGATGATAATCAAGCCAGACTTCCAGAGTTACACTTCAACCTGGTTAAAACGCATGAAAAACAATTGTAACTCTTTGTTTTATAATGTTTTGCAAAAGCATTTATACCTCATAAACCTTTCCATAGATTGACCTTGAATTTTAGTTGTTTTTGGGGTCATTTCTCAGCTGTGAATGATTATCTTCGTGTCCTTCGTGTCTTTGACTAGGCCATTTTAGCTCATGAAAATGCTTTGGTGTAGTTTTTTTTTCAGGACGGGCCCCTGTCTGAAGCTTCTTGGGTATCTAGGTGTAGGTTTCCTTTTTCTGGCTTGTGGTTTATAGTTTTATCCATCTCTATACTTTACAACCAGCTCCTTCGACCCTGCTGAATAAATGTATATCCACCAAATGACGCCGTCGCCACCGAGTTTCGCAGTGAGAAAGATTTTATTCTCTGCTGATTCATATTGAGAACAATTAGCTTCTGAAGGTATTAACCCTGGAATTATTTAAGATTAAAAAAAAGTCTAATTTTGTATTATTATATTGGAAAGTAATAGAATATACTTAGCAATTTAGACATGCTTTTCATTTCAAAATTAACACAGAGCCCACAGTTATGTATTAAAAATGAATTTAATCCTAAATATTGGGGTTTTTATGAGACATACCATAAAAAACAGTAGAATTAGCAGATGTTAATGTTTGAAAACGGTCTCTTTGTAATTAATCTACATAATTTGTTTTTTTTAAATCAATACAAATAATACAATAAGTGAAATTTTCCTTAATATTCAAGTGTAATTAATATGATGTAACACACTGACAACAAGTATACCTACCGCTCTTGTAGTGTATTTTATATTTTAATGGGTATTAGTCATTTTGTGCTTTGACTGTAACTCCTCCACTCCTGCTAAGGACATGCTTGTGAAAACTTAGCACGTAAACTGAGTGTGCATGAAAGACGACTGCGGGGACCTTTTCCTCCGTTTTTCCTGAGCCTGGCTGTGCGGATGTGTGTGTGTGTGAAGGAGATTAATCCTTCACGAGATGCCATGGTATTTGATTGGGCAGGAATGATGATGTGGCAATGCTTAGTCAGCAAAAACTAATCCATCTCACTGGCAGAAAGAATGAGTGATGAACAACACCGGTGACCAGGACTACGAAGCTAAAATGAAATTTCTGCTAAAAAAACAACACTAAGATGTAAACTGAATTTAATGTGTGAACTATTTAAGGAACTCATATTTCAGTGAGTTAAATTTCAAACAGCAAGAATAAACAAACTACAACAAAACGAAAACCGTGTACAAGTGAAATTTATTAAAAAGTGGCTGTCCGTTATCATTTTGTATGCCTGCAATAGTTATAAAATAAAAAAAAACCTTCAGATCTTTTAATATTTGCATTTATTCCTTTTTTAATATTCATTTACGTGTTTCTTAAGATTTGGCTATAATAAAAATATTTATTTTTTTACATGCATTTTGTAAAATTAGGATGTTTGTTGAATTTTAACTTAAGTTTCCTTTCTTTTTATTTCATATTTAAAATCTGAAATGTTTGGGCTCTTTTTTTGTTTGACTCAATACTTTGCAGAAAGATGTTCCAACTGCTCTGTTTACCGAAGGGTTAAACTTTCTGTCAAGTCTTAATTTCTATATACCTCTTCAAAATTTCTCTTTAAGGCCTGTCCTAAGTTTTCTTTTTGCTTCTAAATAAGAGCAACATTTGTGGTGATCACAAATATAATTTGTCCAATTAAGGGATTCTACCACTAAAGTTGCTGCTGCTCTTCATTAATCTCTGATTAATGTTCCCGTCATTAATCCTTTTGGTTTAGATCATTGGTTAGATATAGTAACAATGCAATGAAAAATTATATAATGTCCAAAAGCAGTAGTGTTAATTATTTTAGGCTTAGAACAAAATTGGCCCACAAATTGCAGACCCCTTGTTGAACTAGACAAACATGTCTGGGTACTTTCATACACTTACCTCATTTAGATTTAAGTTGTTATTCTTTCATCAGCGCGGGCTGAAGCTCCGCTGTGATTATATCAGGTGTCTCTCTATGGCTTCAGTCAGCTTTTAACACAGCCGTGAACTTTCCCCCAGCGGTCATTTACCATCTTCCAGCTACAGCAGTCTTTTTGTCACTTTCTTGTGATCTATTTGAACCTGCAGCTGCAGCCGCTGGATGGAAAGATCAATAGTTGCTTGAAGAAAAAAATGAGTTTGCGTCAGGCCCCGAGAATGGTGGAAACACAGGGAAGTTCATTCTAAGTTCAGAGAGGCCATGAAACAGCAGCCCGCTTCCTCCTGGGCTACAGGAACATAAGACTCTGCGTCAGCTCTAATTATGACTTGCTGAAAGCCTTGACTGCCAAGTAGCGGATGACATCCAACCTTTTTGTACAACTGCAGTGGTGTTATTGGCACGAACTGGCATGAAAAACACAGTCCTTGGATCTTCACGAGAGTACGTGGGACTCAGAAGGTCTTTTGAGAATTAAAAAAAAACGAATTTAGTTTAAAGCTTTTTCTCCGTTTAATTTAGAGGTAGAAGGACGTAGGTGGCTAAAAGTTTTTGAATCATTTTCAAGCCTAACATGAAATGTTTTTCTTTTTTTTTAAAGAATGAATTCTGTAAAGCTTTGCTAAACTTAAATTATGCCTTCCACCATCAGATGGACTTAGAAAAACAATTCAGGCTCTATCAGATTTCTTCATGTATGTTTTTTTGTATGTGTAAACCCACAATATCAGACAAAGATGACTTATAGAGTAAATATAAAAAAAAGTTCCCATTTGTGTTAATATTTTAATTTAATTTGTTAAAGGAATAAGTTATTCTGTCAAGCTTGACCCTGTGTGATAAAATAGCAACCTGTTAAATTGCGAAACCTACAAAAACACGAAGATGTTTTGTCCTCAGTCCACAAACATTTACAGGGGGTCATTTTTATTTTTGAGCAAATACGAAATTAGCTTTTTTAATGAATTTGCCCAGCCAGAGGGGCTATTGGCTTTTATGGTTGATGTCCAATTATGCAGGTGAGGGTTATATAAAAAATAAGCCTTGACGTAAAGTGGAATAGCATGTTATAAAGTTGTTTTCTTATGAAAAACATACCTGGAGTGTTCCTTTTACTCATTCATGCATGTTTGAGGAATCTTTAATCTCTTGTTGCTGTTATTCAGGGGTGCCTAAAAGCTTGCTCATGCAATGTTATATGTACATATATCCCTCTTGGAGCTTTAATCTTCAGCCCCGCAGAGCCCTTCCCTAATGAGGCATGCAATGCTTTAGACATAATTTTGGAATATTTTGTAAAACCATGGTAGACATTTCGATGCTTTATTTAAATAGTTTTGGTAAAACTGTAACTGCTAGGATTTTTTTTAAATACCACTGGTATTAGCTGTGCTTCTCAATGAATCATGATAAATATGTGACCGTAAAGCAAAGCAGAGAAAATACATCTCCTCTAGGGGTAATTTCTCCACAAAAAAAATGTAAAGCTAGATTCCTCGCAAAACAATCTGCGGATACTTGAATTTGCAAATACTGAAACACGAACAGACTGTAATTCAATATGTCCTTATAATTGTATAATAAGATATTTTCAACATTTTCCAGCTGTATCCTGTTTAAAGATATTGCAAAGTGAAATGTTTAGTTTTTTTTTAGCAGTACATATACATACTGTAGATGTGTGTATATGTGTGTTATGACCAGTCCCACCGCTATGTATGCTGCTAACTTCACTTATTTGTCAACCCAAACAAATGACATAGGAAAGGTTAATGTCAAGCAAACTTGCTGCCGTATCTGAAAAAAAAGAAAAAAAAAAAATCTAGAAGGGGAAAAAAACCAAAAAAAACAACCCCCAAACAAAGAATATTTTATTACCTGGAAGTGGGAAAGGAAAAGAGTTTTGTCAACAAAGGGCCCATCTATTTCCCCTCACATCAATGGCTCCATGGCATGTGATTTATCTTTGCTGAATCGGAAGCAATGGAGTGAAAACAGCAGGTAGGGGTAAAAGAGGAGAGGATGTACTCCTGCTGCCCTGGACAGTCATTTTTGTGTAACCATTAAAATAGTCCACGCATGTTACAAAGAGAACGATCTTTGAAAAGAAATATGTTAAATTCCTTATTTTGACGTAAAGCAGGAAGTACAAAAACAGCGCAAGCATTGTTGCTACAATTAAGTAATCATGAAAGCTGCAACCAGTCACATCCAATTGAAATCATTTGTTAATTCAGGTGCACTTGAATTATTCTGTACTTTTTCTAGTCAAGTGAATTAATTTGTATGAGTAAGAAAATTAAGCATGAACTTGCTGCTTATTTATTCCTAGATTTAGAGCTTAGAATAAATAATTTGTCATTATAAAGCAGTTGTTTATTTCCCAGCTGATGGCCCTTTGTAAAAATGAATATGTTTTTGTGATTGGAATGAACTGATTTCTTGTAAAGTGCCTTGAGAAATTGGCACTATATAATGAAACTGAATTTGAATTAAAATCTTGCATTAACCCACCTTCAGTTCTAGGAGAAGGAGGAGTTTAACTGTGTAAATATGTTTTCATAAAAAACCCCTTTAAAGAGAGTAGCAACCTTTATGCAATGAGAGTGAGACTGAGACAAATATGTATTTATTTTCTGCCACAGAAAAATAAGCCTTGGTCATGGCTGATTTGAAAATCCGCCGAAAAATTCTTGATTCTTCACAGCCTTTTATTACATTTAACAGAAAATTGTATTTTTGAAAATATTTTTCTTAATTTAATATTTTTTGGTTTACTGCTTTTAAAACACAAGTATGAAGGTGTATCATGGTCTGTGCTGGTTTATGTCATTTTTGTGTTAGTCTAAGTTATTTCCTTTTAGTATTTAATCCTTGTTTCCATCACCCTTTGTTCTGTTCCATCTTGTTTATGTTTAGTATTTTATTTAGTTATATTTTGTCGTTTTCCCCGTAATCTGAAGTTCCTCCTGCTTTCACTCTTTCTTTCCTTCAGCCTTGCTCCCTATTTGTCACTCACAGCTGTTCCCGTTTAGTAATCGGTTCCTTTCCATTGTTTCACCTCTCACCCTCCCAGTATACAAGCTCTTCTCTTCCCCTTATTAACCGTTGGATCTTTTGTTATCCTCCTCACGTCATTGTGTTCACCTGATCTCTACTTTCGCAGCTCTTAGTTTTCCCTGGTCCATTCCTGTTTGCATTGCTTGTCTTTGTAAGTTTTTGTTCTCATTTCGATGCTTCTTGTTGCGTTTGACAGTTAGCCAAATCTCCAAATCCATCTGTTCACTTACTCTTTTGTGCTGGCTCCTGTTATCTGTTATTGTTCATAATATTGATAAATCTTTTAATGAACCCGTTGATGACTCTACCTCTGCATTTGGGACCACAACTACCAAACCCTGAGAAGGGGGGGCATAATGAAAATATCATAATACAAATACCACTTCAACAGATCATGAAATATGATAAATATGGTTTATAAAGCACTTTAAATTGCTCAGTTGGACTGGAGTGCTATACAAAACAACATGAAAAAACAGAGTTAGAAAACAAAAAGTTGTGAATTTGAACTGCTTGGTATTGCACTAGTGCTTCAAGGGCCAGTATCCTAAATGTTTTAGTCTGACTCAGCATACCTGAATCAAATGATGGTTTATTAACCGGCCTCTGCAGAAGTTTAACATGATGGGGAGATAGTTTGGCCATTTCAATGAGCTTTGTTGATTTAGAAAAAACATCTAAAACTGACTGGTAACAGGCTTTTGTGGATTGGACCTCAATTTTCGTGGTCTGAAGGAACCTGACTGCAGCAGGGCGATTATTTAGTTACAAACGAGTCATCTCTTTTGTCCCAGTTTTAACTCAGAATAAATGGCAGGTTTGTTTCAGTTAGATGTATTGATCAGTCACTAAAAAGTGTCCGTCATAACTCGCAACCAAATCCCAAGGCATAACAATAACCACTTCTGTTTGCAGATGCTGTATCATCTAGCAGGCCTTTATGGGTGGTCCTACATCAACTTTTTTTAATTTAAATTCAAAATGGTGTATTTGATAAGAATTCACTTTTAAGTTTTTAATCCCTATCTCGTTTTCCTTGTGGTATTTTAAAGTTCAACTTTGCAGAACCGACATTGTAAAATGTTGGAACTGCTGCGAGGCAGCTGCTTAGTTCTTTGTTTGACACACTGCCAAACGAGCTGCTTGGCAGCAAAGGCAGAAAAACTTGGACCAACACCAACATGTCTAAAGTGGTACAGGAGCTGTTGTGTAAGACAAATTAACTTCTTTTGGCATTGAATTTGGCCGTTACTGAAAACGTGCACTAAAAGAAGGTGCAAAAACTTAATTCATTAAACAGGTTTAATACATTTTTTAAAATCTGAATGCCACCTCTCACATCACACAAACCATATCAAGACTTTGGCCATTAAAAAACAGTTAATGCAAGCTTCACCAGTGAGAATACTGAGGACACTACTCTTGTGTCATAGATTATAAATACAATCCAATTTATTATTGTCTTATGTTAATAATATACACCAATGAGCAATGAGAAGAAACTTTGAACAATTTTTAAGTCTTGCATGTAAGAAAAAAACGTTAACCTCTGACAGATTGCTAAATGGACTACAAGGAAATCGAGTGAAGATTGCTCCAATAGAAATATACTTTTCAGAAATCCTTTAAAAAAGCCTTAGTTTTGGTTTTATGAATAAATGTAATCATTTTCAGTCTTTTTCTTTCTTTTTTTTTTACAGGGGAATTGACTGGGGAATTTTACTCTGTTCATAAACATATGAGGATAAAAGGGAAGGTAAAGTTTACATAATAATAACTGTGTGGTCCTAAGGAAGAATTGATTATGAGATGAAATACATTTTCGATGTCTCTCAACAAACATGCAGTGCCTTTTATTTGTTTGTGTAATCAAAATAGTTTTGTTCCGTTTTCTAAAAATAAGTTTAAATCAATCAATAAAATACAATAATTAGTGCAATATAGTATGGTATAATAATCATCTCAGTCTGTTACATTTAAGCTTGTTTTATTGGTCCAGTAGGATTTCTCTAACAAAATAAGAACTTCACTGCGAGATAAGCACTCAGCAGTTTGGTCTTTTTTAGATGAAGCAGAACAGGCCATAACAAAATCACACTGATTCACGTCACTTAGGATTACAGCCTGAGATCTGCACCAGTGGACAATTTCCAAGAAATAAACGTAAGTTTTGCAGAGTGAAAACTTTAAGATTTCACTTTACATTACCGGCATTCAAGGCCAGGAAATAGAATGTTTTAGTAAAACTTTTTTCCATACGGAAAGGATTTTGTTGAAGTTGTTGATTTTTAAACAACTAAGAAATCCTCTTTTTAGACAATACTTTCTTGGTCTTTTGCTTGCTTTGTATGGAAAGAACTAGATAACAAGAAAACATTGTGACCTTCATCTCATAACATTCTGACAATTGTTTGGTTTTGGTTTCGATCGGGCCATTCAAATCAGTTGCTCAGGTATTTGGTTGTGTTTTTTTTAATTGACAGTACCCATAGTTACAGTTTAACTTTGTTTCTTTTTTATTCCGGGCTCTCTGTACTATATTAATGTACAGATAATTTCGAATGATTTGTTTAAAAAAAAAAGGACCCATCTTGAGTTTCTTTTGAATATTTGTTAATGTGTGTTGTACTGTATCTTAGCTGGAAAGGTCTTGAAATATAAATATCAACCTACTTCAATGAAAGAGACTGACTCCTGCTCAATAAACTGCAATGCCATCAAAAGAATCATCTAAAAGGAAAGTTTTTCCAGTCATGATTCTTTAAAAACAATAGTAATAATACAGTTAAGGTCCAGAATTTATGCCTAAAAGGATTCAGATTTTATTCATGGATATTTGTAAATTTTACATGTACGTAGTGCACCAGTTTCACCACAAATGTTCCTGTAATGCTGAGTGTGTGAGAAGTACCACTATTCTAATAATATGATAAGGACATATCTTTTGAGCAATATGAAGGACAATTTTCTTTTTTAAATTCTGAAAACATCAAATTTCTAGATAGAATGTTTGCAATTCATGAGTACAGTACACCAACAGATCTTCATAATGGAAGGAAAAAAATGTTTGTTGCTAAAACATAGAAAAAACCAAGAAATATGCCACACAGTTGACTTTCAGCTTTCTATACCTACTTGAAAAAGATGTGGGGTTCTTAAATTAAATAATTTTTTTTGAAGTGGCATAGTCAGAATCCAGACTTGAAAGTAATGCAATTTGTGAGCAGAGCTCAAGATTTGGGTGATGGGATAGAGGCCTTTCAACTTACAAGATATGGAGCTGATCATCCAAAATGAATAGTCAAAACAACCAAATGTTAACCGGAGCCCCTTTTTTGACATAAAATAGAGGCATTCCTTTTTAAATGCTTAATCTCACATATAATCCACTTTAATTGCCTCATTTCCCCCCGTAGTACTGTTCTAAAGGTTTAAAGTACTGGTGTGGTAGCCCATCTCCAGTTTATAGCTGCGAGGATACCAGTTATTTTTCTCAGTATCACAGATCCTCCATCCTTCTTCTTTCACAACATTGACTGCATGTTTTCTTTCCAGCTAAACCAACTTTATGTATGTATTTTTTGTCTATTAGGCCAACCCACTATTTCATTTGAAACAGTTCAACAGTCTTTTGCGAACATCAAATGTTTATGTTTGTGATGGTAGGACAAATAAAACATTTTTTTGTAATTGATTTTTTATAAATCGATTGTTAATGCAGATCGTTTTGCTGACTTCGCCACCACCGGAGGCCACTTTCGAAATTCTGAGAGGAGAAACATCCTTAAACAATGTCAATAACAGAAAACTGTTTTTGTTACCGTTGAATATGTTTTTTTAATGATCGTGGTGTTTTTCTTTGCGCACAGGATTTTTCACAGCAGGAAGGATGTGTTAGTTTTCTGCCTTCTGCTGCTGAACCAGCAGATGAAGTGTAATTATACTGTCTGTTCTATGACACCTATGGCCATTATTGCCTTTATACTAATGTTGGTCAAATAACACCACTGTCAACGTACAAATTATTATTATTTATTTGTTAAATGTAATATAGTGGCAAAGAAGAAGAAAACTAGTGTGACAATCTACTCATCAGTACATCACTAGCATGAGGTATTTTGATCTAATATCTTTCTGTCTGCTAAAGAATGCATTTCAAATATCTGGTAAGTAAATAAGGGTCTGTCCAACCTTTCTAGCCGAACTACATATATATCTGTATGTGTATATATAGGGAATAAACAAGTTTTTACCCGCATGAGTAGAAAATAACACTCAAAGTTATGTGAATCAAATAGATGCTAATTTGCATTTAAGTGGCATCTCAGGTTCACAGAGACGAAGGATATGTAAGGATTCCTCCATGAAAATAAGCAGCAGGCCTAGTTGACAAATGGATTCCGGAGTGATCAGCATACAAAGCTCTTAGTGACGAATCCTGAACCTGCCTTAGCCAAGCAGAGGAGGCCAGAACATTTGATACCCTTCTGAAGGAAATAACAGTAGTTGTGACAATTATTTGCTTCTACACCAGGATTTTGAAGCTTGAGTAACGATTTTGTGTTTTTCATCAAAGTCCGTGTCTAAAGGAATTCAAGCTGTAATGAAAGTCAGAGGAGGTGCAGCGTTATTTATTCAACGTTTAATGTCTTCTTCCTCAATATTATGTACATTTGTGATTTGTGTCCCAGTTTTAAAATTTCACACAAACATCCTTTCTTAATTGTATGAATGCAGTCCAGATCATCCTGCTGAGGCATCAGTATTTCTGTCTTCTAACTAAGTCAACTGTTCAAATATTACTATACGGTTTTCCCTGTAAACACTATGAAAGCTTTAAAAAATTGCACTCTTTAAAGGCTAACCATTATTTTCAACTAGGAAAAAAACCATCTAAATATTAAACATAATACACAACAATAAACTCTTAACAATTGGTTCAGCTTTTAATATCCCTTTTCCATTTTAAGGTTACATGAAGTTCTAGATCAAAAAACATTTTTCATCCTCCTAAAATTGGTATCACCAACGACACACTTCTCTCACTGCAATGCTTTTAGTAATTCATAGAAAAGAGCTTTGTAGAACCGATTCAAAATTGTTGTTATAGGGCTGACTCAGATCAGAGAACAAATCAGAATCAGAGATCTAAATATGTTATTCCTAGTTATTGTATGAGAGACTTTATATCTGTAATGACACAAGTTTTCAGGAATCCTTAATGAGCTATTTTGAAATGAAACAAGGTCAATAATACATGTTAATAGGAATTGCTCAGCACATTTCACATTCTTTTTACACTGACATCCTTAATTCTGCATGTCCTGACAACTATACGCACCTAAAGACAAAGAAGAGTGACCAATTAACCTAAATTATTATTTTGACTTGTTGGAGGAAGATTGATTACCTGGAGGGCACCCACACATGCACAGGGAGACCCATGCAAACTCCATGCAGAATGACCTCATGTCAGAATTGAAGCCCAAGACCTTCTTACAGCAAGCCAACAGTGATACAAGCTCCATGAGTGTGCAGTCCATTTTAACGAGAACTGACAAATGTCTCAAAATAAATAGACTGTTCCAGTGAGTTTGTCAGTTAAAGTTTCAAGGGGTATTTCTTTTTGAGCTTAGCATGTTATCCCTGTCCATGCATGAAAGCTTGAAGACCTGTTCTGGGTGATTGCTAAAGATACCATCACCATCTTCATTACATTAAATGAATAAATAGAGATTATACATAGAAAAAAGGATCAATATACCATGGACTTCATGTTGTGTTCCTCAATTTTTTAGGAGGAAGCTGAGGAGGGCATGCAGCTCAAAACTGCAGGATTACCCTAATTAAAATCATGGGAATCAAATTATTAAGATACAATAAAAAATCTCCATCACTTTCTTCCAATACATGATGCTGGCACAGCAAAAGAATGAGACTTTAACCCAATTGAGATTTCCAGGCTTGAAAGCCAAGATGAAGAAGTGGAGGGAGTAGGGCGATGGACTGAGACTGAAAACAGATCAAAGTTGGCTCTCTTTGCCGCTCCGTTAACACCAACAAGACCCTTTCAGATTTATCAACCCCTAATGGAGCGTGAAGCCATCGACAGCAGCAAATCTTTCATAGTTATCACAGCTCCAGTAATTTTAAGGGGGGAAAAAAAGAGGCAGCTCTTCAGAGAGGCTGCTAGCTTTTATATCTGCCAATGTTTTAGATTAAACATAGAAAGATTTACAGGGCTTTGCTGCTGCTGATTTGAGACGAGGCGCTTTCTGAAGCATTGTTTTTTCAGGAGCTCAAGTAAATCCAAATCTTTATTGGTTTCCTGTCCCCCCGACTGAGTGCGATCCAGGAGTTATGCTGCTCCTAAGTCCTGTAGAAGGTCCAGTTTTGGCAGTAGAACAAGAGAAACACATAAAAGTGCAACAGCTAGAGGGTATCAAGGCCACAAGTTTACAAAGGAAAGAAATACAAGGGATGAAAATCAATAATACGAAGTTACATTCATTAAGAGCAGTGCTAGTTTTAAACTACTAAACTACTGCCTGAAAAACAAACAAACAAATCATTTCATGAACTGGCACATATTTCTCTTCTCTTCTTTTTAGTCCAACACCCCTCCAACCAACTACGCAGTGTGCAATCACAGAGGAAATTAATCTATACTGTGAACATCTTAGAGGTTGGTTTACAATTTTAAAAAATGTACAAAAACTGTTTTATTTATATTATCTAGGTGTGTTTTGGTTTATTGCCCTGCCTAAACACTGAGCCTCCATTCTTTCAAGTCTTCTTGTAACCAGCATCCATCTACCTCAACAACAACATACCACTTCTACTGCCATGTTTTGCTATGGGTTGGTGTAGTTGTGATGATTCTGGCCACAGAGACACCTTGAGATGTGTGCGAAAATGTTCAAATGCTTGAAATTAATGACAATCAATGCCAGTTTTCTTGTGTGTGCATCTCGTCTAGAGTCAGTCAGTTTACGTGGAGTGCCAAGTTTTGGGAGGTTTACAGCTCTTTTACATGACTTTGCGCATGAAATATGTTACATTGCTAAACTGTGTGCTCGTTTAATAAGCATATCTATACACCAACTTTTTTGAAATGGCAGTTTTATTACATTTAGGTCTGCCGCCATGGTACAGTATGAGGCATTCTGGTAGTGTGAACAGAAAATTGTGGCCGCCTGCATCACCTAAGTTTCCCACCCCTTTGGTCGTGGATTAGGATAAACTAAACCATCTAAGTCGTGTCATCCAAATCATGTGCTTGGTAATTTTAGCTTTCTGATGTGCAGTTCTCCTTTGTTGTCACACCAAAGTTCACCCAGGAAAAAAAAGGTGTTGCAGCAATTTACAAGAGTGCTATTATTCACAAATTTTCCTGTAAATGTTTTCATGTGAAATTGAGACAATTAAAAATATAAAAGAGACATTTAAAGTCTCTAAGGTAATATTAAACAGATGAAAAAACTACTGAAATTAATGTCATAGGTTTATTTTTGCAGTTCAAACTAAATTTTCGCAGACTTTTGAAGATGAGGGGTGTCGACTTTGTGTCAGGTTGAGTCTCTCTTGTAGTTTCCTAGGTGGCCACGGGGGTCGCTGTGGCGGGGCTCCAGGATGGAGCTCCGCGGTTCCCAGGTGTCTCGGGTTGGCACTGATCAGCAGAGCAGTATAAGAGGAGTGTGGATCAACTACTCGGCGCCTGAGTGTTGCCTTTATCTGGTAACCCTCAACCTCAGTGCCAAGTCT
>JAVLVB010000407.1:1979211-1992943 GCA_032876305.1 Orestias chungarensis | reverse complement strand
CGCAGGGGGCACTGAGGATCGAGTTACCAGTGGTAGATAATACTCAGGCGACGAATAGCCGGCTCCCCACTCCTCTTATACTGCTTGGCTCGTCTGGGGAAATAGGATGCACCTGTGAAGGAAGCTCCAGCATCCGAGGACTGATGACTCCTACTGGACACCTGATGAATTGACTCAAACATCAACCTCCCTGCTGACAAAAATTCAAGAATACAAAAGGAATTTTCTTTTTAATCCTATATAAAAAAACACATGTTTAAACCTAATACATCGCAATTTTTTGGTGTCTTTGGCATATGGGATAAAACCCAGACATCTGTTTCATCCTAATACAGAACTATATCATGCTCACTTCTTCATCCTCTTCTACACAGATACTCTAGATTAATCTGAAACATCCAAAGAAATTACAAAACATACTTTAGATCCAATTGTTAGTCATGTTAGGGGCTGAATTTATGCAATTTCATAGTTATTTATTGGGAATTGCTCCTGTTCAGGGTTCATTCTAAACCCCTACACATTTGACCTGTTCAAATTCTGTCTTAAATTGATATTCTTAGCCTAGGGATAAAGCAGTGCTAAATTCAGATAAAAAAATGTATTTATTGGTAGCATTGAATCGATAACAAACAAGGTAACTTCTTCAAAAACAGTCTTCAGAAATTATGGCACACATCTATTTAGTTGGATATTCTTAGGTCTGATGTCATATTTTGACAACAGTGTTTTTTTTTAACTTAGAAGTAAAAGGATTTTACATTTACAGGACTGAAATACAAACACTATCTTATGTTAAACAAAAGTAGCTTTAGGACCTACAGTACAAAGCAGTATAGGTAATTTCCCCACTCACACAGGCTCTCTGAAACGTGGACTTTGAGATTGACTGGAATATCTGGACTGGTCTGATAAATCTTGATTTCCGCTGAAGCGGCAGATGGTGGGTCAGAATTTGGCACAAACAACGATATTCGATGAAGCCAAATTGCTCTGTGTAAGCAGTCCAGGCTGCTGCTGTTGGGGCTGCAAAGTGTGAAAGATGTTGTCTTGACACTTTGGTATAAGAACTCAATCATGGTCAGACAAATATGATTCAAGCACCAAAGCACAATGCTGTGATACTTTCTACCATCTTTAAATCATAAAATACACATTTTTTTTTAATGGAAGAGGACATCTCATGAGTTTAATGTCTACCAAATGTGATGTCTAACTGGCAACATAGAAATTTCATTAATTCACTTGTAGTGACGATTGAAGGTATATAACCATTTGTGATTATAAGGAAATTCCAAACATAGCAGCTGAATGGTAGAATTAAACTAGGCAAAGTTGACTTGGTAAAACATTAAGTGTTTCTAACTCATTTTCCGACACAAACCACGTGAAGGGATAATGGAATGGAAATTTGTATTTGGTCAACCTGATGTAGGCAGGTGTGACTGGGATTAAAAGTAAGATTTTGGGTCAAGAAACCCCTAGAAATTGGGTGAATGGAGTTGGATTAAAAAAAAAAAAACAGATTAGGTAAATGGGGTGTACAATAGAACATGCATTCATGCCAAAACATCCTTTGGAGACCCTCAGTTGTGTTGTGGCTTGTCCTGATGTTTAGCAGTCTCATAGTCTTGGATTTCAATGCCTGCTTGGGGTTTGTGTGGGTTTTCTGTGTGTGACTTCTCTGTCTTTCTAAGTAATTAGTATTTGTGTGGACGTGTACCAGTGGCACAAAAAACAAACGGTTTCACTAGTTTCAACAAAGTATATTACTTTAAAAGTCAATTTATTTAGTATGTACAACATATAAACTGAAATCTATGGATACTATGTTACTCACAGAATGGGGGGAAAATAATTTCATGTACTGTCAGTCTGTGTTCTGTATCTAACGTCTGTCTGTTGATATTTACTCTGAAACACAAAGTCATTGATTTTCTGACGTCTTTGAAGTAAAGTTCCTTTGTTTTTTTTCCTAACAAAAAAAAAGACATTTATTTAACATTAATACAGTTTAAAAATGCTTAAATACCCATCCATTCATTTCTTTTCCAACCTGCTTTTCCTTGTGGGGTCGCAGGGGTCTGCTGGTCCCTATCTCCAGTTCAAAAATGGGCGAGAGGCAGGGATGCACAACGGACAGATTGCCAGTCCATCGCAGGGCAACACAGAGACAGACAGGAAAAACAACCACTCACAGAAACTTGCAGTTAAAACTTTAGAAATGTAGAATACCCAATTAGCCTAACAGACATGTATTTGGACTGTGGGAGGAGGCTGGAGTACCTGGAGAGAACCCGCACATTCATAGGGAGAACATGCAAATTCCTTACAGAAAGGTGGGATTGCACCAAGAGCTTCTTGTTGCAAGGCAACAGTGCTAACGACTGCCCCACTGTGCAGCCTGTACAACTGGTGATGGCAAACTCTGGATAGTGTAGCAAAAATGTTTCCCACAGAAAGCTGTCTGTTTCTATTTTGTTTTAATAGTTTTTTTTCTGCAAAAATAATTATATTTTCTAATTCATAAATGCTTTTTTAATCTGCTCAAAATTTAAGTAACAGAAAATAAATTTTATATTTGGATTCTACTTAAGGGTTGAGTATCTTAACTTTGGACTTGCGTTTATTTTTAAAGGCTCATTTCTAAAAATGTATTCACGTTTAATCAAGAAAAAATAATTAATTGTAACTACAGAAAATATTCTTTGAAAACTAAGTTGTGTACAGAACTGTTCCACCAGCAGGTTTGTCTTTTTCTTAATATAAAACTGTTGTAGGAACTAGAAAGAACACTTGTTTTCTTTTGATCTCTGGGACGCCGATCAAAGCAGAGGATCTGACAGATTGGCTGCTGCGATTAATCTGAGAGCTGTTTTATGTGATGCTGTGAAGTGGAGGCAAAACAACGCTGACAACTCCTGTTAAGGTAATAATGTTGCTGAGTTTGATCTAATCTCCAACATACGTGGACGGCGTAATGATCTGAAGTCAAAAAGACTCTGCTCTTTTTTCTGCGAGTGAGGTGATGTCAAATTTTAATGAGTTTCTGATGCCAGCAAGCTGCCATTAAAGAATCCAGATCCATGCAGGGTATTTTAGAAAGACCTTGTTTGTGTGTGATATGTTGGAAATGGTACATCATCTAATTTTCAACAAAAAAGAGGATCACTGGCACTTTGTGCCCAACTATCATCCCTGGTTTACACTGTCAGCAATCGTTAACCTGATGATGGGGAAAACATTTAAAGCTGTCTGTGTATTGGCATTAGAAGCTGGAATCAAGAATCACTCCAATTTGTTTGGGATAATGATAATACAAATACAAAAGTTTAAAGTTTTATTAGAGTACTTTATTTGAAATCTTAACTAATTATGCTCTGAGTCCTTTATAAATAGATATGGATGCAGAAAAGAGTTTAAGGTAAGTGGATTACTCAAAAGTGTATTTTAAATTGATTGGATAATGTGGATGAAGTCTGTCGGATTTTTAGTCATTTATGAATTGTTGCATGATGGGCATTATTAAGCTTTCAACTCAGCTTGTTCTTATCTTTGCTGTTTAAATTGAAACTGTAAAAGCATTTGGCTGTAAGGGGGGAGTTGCTGTTGCCTTGCAGTGACAAGGCCCTGTGTTTGATTCCCTGCCTGTGTCTTTCTGGTGGGGAACATACATGTTTTTCCAGTGCATTACTTACGTAAAGTAATCTTAAGTATTCTAAAGAGTAACAGCTAGCCATCAGTTCATTCACCTATTTATATAATGCATTTTTCACCCAATTCCACTTGAGAGTTAACGAAGATGGTTGTGAATTAAGAAAAACAACATTTGGAGCACACCATTGCACAATTATCACATTCTTCCCTGTTGACAAATGTGCTTTCATATAGAGAAACATGTACGTCAAAAATCTCTCGCACGCTCATGCTTGGTTACTCACACAGTGGCAGAAGTGGGGAGTGTTTAATAGTTTTAGTATCGCTGCCATAAGCTCATCTTACTCCATAACTGTGTCAGCAGGGATTTACGGCTCATTGGCTCTCATTATGAAAATGTGATATTGCATTTCAAACCCTGCAGCTTTTCTTGGCCTTTGGACTTGTGCTGTGTCATGGTTTAAACACCAGGAGCCTCCACTTCCTGGAGGTGCTGCACACATGTGAATAACTCTGATTCATACATTACATAAAAATAAAAAAAACGTAACATATTAGTATTAGGTGTTGAAATAAGTTTCTTGGATCATTCTAAACAAGTGACTGTGGCGTTGGTCATCTTAGTCACTTAGTCATGTTAAGGATATATACAGCAAATGGATCAGTGTAATTAGTTGGTGTGTATTTTCATTTTAGAACACAAACAAGTTAAAGTTACCTTTGGTTGTTCTATTTTGCACAAATATAAATTGGCCTCTTTCTCTTTAGACGTTAGTACACCCCCATTCAACATGACTACACTGGTTCTCCTTACAGTCCATTAATTGCATTTATTTGCATCGCATTTTGTTGTGCAAAGGAACTGCATTATATAATGTTGCTTCGAAAAATGGCAACTCTGGGTATTGTTGCACAGTTCCACCAGGTGTTTGCTAATGGCTGCTGTCACTAGTCTGGTGGAGCTGTGTGAGGGATGGGTGCTCTGTGGGGTTGGAACTTGGCTGGGGACTGAAGCGCTAAGCTATCTGTAAATAAAGTGACAAAACGTTCTCATTTGCCCGGACATGTCCACTTTTACTTCCTGTATATGTGATTTCTTTCCACAAAATGATATGGTACTTCGTTGCATGACCTACTTCCCTGGAGGCTGCATTTAGGGTTACTGTGTGATGGACATATAGGCCGAGGGAAAAGAGCCTACAGCACAACGGCATGGCATGCAAAATGGCGAAGGGTAAGTGATGCTTTACTGCAATTTTTTTTTCCGGTGTCATTCTGGTCGGGTATGCAAAGCTGCAACATCCTGGAATGTGTTGTACTCATATTAGGGGGCTGGATAGTTTGCACACCACACTTTTCAGTGTTTCTCAGGTAAAATGTTTAAAATCATCTATAATTTCCTTTTCACTTTATAAGTTTATACCACTTTTTGATTGTCTTTCACATACAATTTCATATTAAATATTTTTTTAAACCACATGAGGTCAAGATGACATGATCTTACTTTATTTATATATATATTTTTAAAAGCTATTACTTTATTATAGGTGTAATAGACTTAATTTGATTACAGCACCATTGGGGCATAAAGGTTGTTCATTTACTTCAGAGAAGCCTGAATTATGTCTTATATCCGGACCAAATGCCGTCTCTCTTTTTTCTTCTTAGACATCAAGATAATGTCACCGTAGGTTAAGAGGCAGAGCACTGCAGGAGCGTTTAGGCACCCCGAATGAGAAAAATGACCTTTAATAGGAGTGGCATTTCTGGACAGTTAATGCTACGTAAAGTTGCTAAAAGGATGTTCTGCCCTGGCGATGATGGCCTTTTCTGAGGAAAAAAGACTTTTTATCGATGCAAAGTGTTGGATATTGAGTAAATTCAAATAAAAAAGCCGGTTACAGGTCTTAGATAATACGTAATATAGAGTACTTGCATCGGCTAGTAAGGGTGGCCATTGGTTAAGGATTCATTTTTGACCTTTTCTTTTTAAATCAATAATCAAACAGAATTAATTTGCTGGCCTACAAACTACACAGAAGGAGTTCTGCATTACTTGTTGGCAAGAACAAATCATTTTATTGAGAAATCTTTTAAGTAGATCAAATAGATAACTATTTGATCTTTGGAGCAGTTTCCACAATTTTTCAAAGCTCAAGGATGACATTTTGATCTCAAAATGGATTTTACATTTTTAGTAATGAAACAACGAGAACACGCTTGTGTGTGGAAATAAATCCCAGTACCAGTGAAGTGATGAAGTACTTTTCAAAGCGTGTTTGGGTATATTTATCATCAGAACTGATTAACTCTTATCAGTATCTGTCTTCAGGCTGATGCAGCTAGATAGCTGCCTCTTATCACACGATTACACTCTGAGAAACTCAACTCATCTCTTTCAATCTCTTACATTTCAGTCCATTCGTTCTCACTACCATGTTTATATCTTTTCATTTTCTTAATTTACTTACATTTTTATCATAGTGTGACTTTTGAAGGACTCTGTTTCTTTCCTATTTCCACTTTTCTTTCTGTTCATATTCCCTCTTTTTGGTCATCCTTAATTTGACATAGGTGTTCTCTTCACAGGCAACATTTAAACATTTATGAAATTCCTTCTGCTTTCTATTGAAAGTGCTTGGAGAATATATTAAATGCCTGGATTCTGACATGTTAAACATGGTTAATAGGTCAATACCTCTATTTACAATCTTAATTAATTCTAGTGAAATTATTTCCGTAAACATTCACCGGCTTGAATGATTTCACTTGTCAACAATTTAAATTAGGCTTAATAAATGCCACTTCTGGAAGAAAACCTGGCTGTTGCTTTGCCAAAACATTTCGGTTTCCACTTGCCAAACCCCCCCCCCCCCCCAAAAAAAAACCTTTGAGCTATAATATCACCTAAAGGTAGTTGAACATGCTCCAGAAAAGAACTGCACATTTCTGGACTGAGATGTCTGTTGTTGTTGTTCCTGGGATCTGTTTTAGTCACTGCTCCAGCTAGGGGGTGGCTGCCCCGAGGGCCCCAATTACCTCGGGGCCCACTGTGGTCTTCACACTCCAGGTCTTTTCTAGTTCCTCTTTGAGGCCCTGGTATTTCTATTGTTTCTCATGCTCCTTTTTTCTGATGTTGCAATCGTTTGGTATTGCTACATCCACCACAGTGGAGTAGTTTAAGGTTTTAAAAATACTTCAATGAGTTTATGGTAGGTTTAGAGTTGACATCTGGAAATTTCCGTTTTTGTTTTCCACTACCCCCACTTAACTTTACCTGACATTGTTTTTTTCACATTTTCTTTTCTCGTTCCTCTACATTTTGTCTAATCTTCTCCAGATGTCAATTTTTGTTTTTAACCTTTGTACTCTCACTGCTTTCCTCCATGTAGCATTTTTTTCTTTTCCACCCTGTTGCTTCCCTTCTCACCTGCTCGTGTAATCTTTCCTACGCAGTCTTGCGGTCGCAGCGTGAGGCTGCGTCGATCTCGTGGCGTGATGGCAGCTTGGCATCTGGGCACTTGGAGGTTAGGGTTGGACCAAAATAGGATGTTGCAATGATGATGTGCATGTCGCCTTGATGCCTGTTAGTTCATCCTTACATGCTGAGAGTTTGATGAGCCTGAGGTGACAGCTGCACACATGCAGACACACAGGCTGTCATAAATATAGAGCAGAAGTAGCCTCGGGGTTGGTGAGGTGAGAATGGACTGAGGCACTTTGATTCCTAACAGCAGAACTCAAATAGATCATTTTCAGTCTCGTAGTTTCTGAGTGGTGTGTCATACTTCTCATCTTTTCTCTTCAAAACATAAAGATATAAGCAGTTAAAAGTTCTTTTAGATTAGTTTTTGTTCTCTTTCTTTTAAGCTGTTGGACATCTTGAATAACGTTTGGATAACACACAAATTCACAGTTTTACCTGTAATGGGTAAACATTTAAAAAAAAAATCTGGCCCAAACAAATAGGCTTTGGAGGAGGACTTAATTCTAACTGTGGCTTTTTAGCATTTAAAAATCATTGCCAGAATCAAAGGAATAATATCTAAACCAGACATCCAGGTTCGTCTGGAGCAGACAACACTACTATAAAGGCCTGCTTACTGCATGGTCTAAAATATCTATAACAAAGCTGCAGGACATCCAGAATGCTGCTCCAGTTGGTACCTGTTGTTCAGAGAATAGACCCTAAAACTGCTCAGCTTTTGTAAAAGTCCTCATTGTCTTGAGTCAAAGTAAATTCCTGTGTTGTTAGAGGTCTCTGATTAAATGCAAAACTATAATTCATTGCTTCTTCATTCCTGCTATGTCTGAAGTCACATATTGTAGATTCTGTGTAGTAAAATCCTGTTCTCGCATAGTTCTTATATTTTATTATATTATTTAAAATTGCTATCAGGGTGTAAACTGGACCGGGGGATTAGAATTTCGTCCCACCTCATGTACCACATGTGATGTGATGACAAATAAAAATTCCTTGATTCCTATAACCATGCTTGTAGACATTAAAAGCCTACGTCTTAAAGACATAGCTGTATTGATTTGAGTATTTATGTTTTGCCGATTGCCACATTGAAATAATTGTGAGCCCAGATGTAGAGCTTTGATAGTAGAGCTTTTATGAATTCAGATGGTAAGAAACTAATTACTGAAGCTGCCAGCAAGTCAAAACCTGTTTTTATGTGTAAAAATGTTTTGTTCAGTGGAAAACGAACATTCATATGCAGAATAATCAGGTCCGTAGTCTTTTTTTGTTTTAATTTGCATCGAGATCGAGTTTATTGTATAATCTGTTCCACTTCTGTTCTGCAGATTGACTCATAAAGTTAAATATTCCTGTCTGTGGTTGTGTTGGCACATCTAACCTGCTCCAGTAATTGACTGGTGTTATTTTTAATGTGGCCATATGTTGCTGCTGCTGACTGTGACAAACGCTGACACATCAAACACAAAAGTTGTTGCTGATGTTTGACACCTTGTCAACATTTCCTCTGGATATTGTGCGTCGGTGGTTAAATTCTTGGACTGACATCCTGAAGCTCTGTTATGTTTTCTCTTCTTTTCAAAGAGCTTTGAACAAATCATTATTACAATGCAGAAGAAGGTTGCTTTACCCTTCAAAGGTTTGCAGTAAGAAGTTGTTTTTCTTGACTCAGTAATTCTGTTGTAAGGTATTAAACAAAAGCCTACTAAGAGAAATCATGGATCAAGTTGGCAATGCCATTTACTTTTGCCTTTCAAGTTAATCCTGCCTATAGTTTGTGAAGTTTATAATGCAATGCCCTATCTACACCCATCTATTTATTGTTCAGTATTGATTACATTTTCCGTGGAATGTAACTCCTAATTTTTCATTAAGAAATTGGCTATTTTATGGAAGTATCTGTTGATTTTTTTATAGATGTATTGTTTTCATGTAGCATGTCCAAAACATTTGAAAGAAAATTGTGCTTGTGAAGCTGAAATAGAAGTGTGAAATGTTTCCTGTTGCCTTTACTATGTTGTAATTGGAGTATTGCAATACTTACCATAGTGCAAAAAGGAGTTAGTAATAAATTTAGAACATCATAAAAAAGTTGTTATATTCTTTTATTACACACACGATGTTTTATTTCGAGTGTTTATTTCTTTTAAAATTGCTGATCATAACTGGCAACTAATAAAAATAACCCAAATTTAGTGTCTCAGAAAATGTAGAATACAAAACAAAATAAGAAAAGGATTTGTTGAAATGTTAACCAACTGTACAGCTCTCAATACTTTGTCAGTATTACTGCAACAATGTGGCAAGGTGTGGAGTGTACCAGGCTGGTTTTTCTGAGAGTGGCCTTCAGCTCTTCTAAATTGAAGGGTCTGGCATCTTCCTCTTCACCATACCCCATGGATTTTCTGTGGGGTTAAAGTCAGGCGGATTCATTAGCCAACTGAGACCAGGGTTACCGGGGTCCTTAAACCATGTACTGATAACCATTTATACCCAGATGTAAAGTCCTGTTGCATCTGCATCTCCATAATGCTGGTCAGCAGCATGAAGCATTAAGCGCTTTAAAACCTCCTGTTTGGTGGCTATATTCACCTTTGACCTAAGAAAACACAGTGGACCTACATCAATAGATGACATAGCACTCCAAGCCATCAATGACTGTGAAAGTTTTACCCTAGACTTCAAGCAAGCTGGATTCTGTCTGTCTTCTCTTCCTCCAGACTCTGGGACCGTTCATTTCTAAAGGAAATACAACACTTAGCTTTCATCAGACAACATAACTTTGTTTTCTACCATATCTCTTCCTTTCCTTTGACTGTCTCGTTGTATTTGGACACAGAGATCTGCCAAAAGCCTCTTTTAGAAATCAACTTTTTCTTGTCCTTTCCTGTTTGTACAAGGTGTCAATGACTTAGCTAAATAAAGTTTGATATTAATATTGTGGTTTTATTCGTTGTGAGTTCTAATCATCAACATTAACAAACATTTGAAATATATCAGTCTATGTATAATGATTGCATATAATATTTAAGTTTTACTTTCTGAATTGAAAGCAAACACTTTTTTTGATATTTTAAATTCTTGACAAGCACCACTATGGAGGAGCTATCTTATTTAAAAAGGATTGTGACATCTAAATAACCCTTACAACCACAAAACTTTTTTTTTCATTAGAAATTGAAAGTTTTCCTTGTTCAATTGTGTATTATGTGCATCCAATTTAAAAAAAAAAAAGGTTTTTGTTGCTAATTCGGAAAGCTAGTTTGATTTTTGCTTACGTTCAACCTAACAGTAGATTAACTGTGTCCAGGAATAAAGACTATTTGCTGTTTTCTGATATACACCCAGTATATAATAACGATTCAACCAGCTTCACACATACACTCGCGTCCCCACACATTTTGCCACAAATGGAAATTAACTAGCAGCTTTCCCACAAATCCTTTCCTCAAAGCTCAAAGTGAAAATATGCCACTGAAAATGTGTGGCAGGGACTGGGAGATGTTTGTCATTTGATTTTAAGAGCAAAGTTGTGAATCTTGCACAATCTTGCACGTCTGTGATGTGCTGACAGCGATTGTCTTTCCTCTAAGTTTTTATGTGTAACCTGTTCTGTGCGTGTCTATGGTTGAGCACAAGCATGCCGGCACACCAACACATCAGTCTCCTGTGACCCCGTCTGCCATCTGCTGACAGCTTCCGTGTTGTTTTGTTTATTTCACGTTGGAGTGTATTTGCTCCATATGCATATGCATGAGCCGGGACGGACACACTAGTGTAGTTTAGTGCAACACCTTGGCACTACAGCGTTGACGCATTCCCCTCCGATTGCCATGGCTGCCGATTGGAAACTCACGACACTCTCAGAAGTAAGCTTTCAAAGTAATTTCTGTTGGTAAACGCTGAAGGCAAATTGGCCACGGCTGCTTCTAAGAAGCTGCGTGTCGGAGCTGTTGGAGGGCTACAGAGTTAGAAAGCAGTGTAATCGAAAGTCTAATCTTTATTCTTATTACCTCCCACTTCTCTTTCTCACTGGGTGTGTGCGCGAATACTCAAAGGAGACTTCATCTTAAGTCGTGTCACACACTCACATGTATCACTCTTTATTTCTACACAATAGTATTCGTACAGTTTCATGCAGTTGAAGTTTTTGTATACAGCAACGTTTTATAATTGGCTTTTGATGTATGTTTTGTTTCTTTTTTCAGTTTCCTAGTTTCTTTACCATCCGATTTTCAGTATTGTCATCTACCGTTGTAGTTTGAATACTGTGTGCACCTGGGTTACTTTTTCAACAGTTTTTATAATTTGGACTACTAAAGTGGCACCAAAGGCTGCAGGAAATCTTTTGTGTGAAGTCTAAAGGCTGCCAATTAGGATAGGATTGACAGTCTTTGTTTCAACGTGTGGAAATAAAACCCTAAGATTAGTCCCAGGTCAATTTTATTTTTCTTGGAGAATTTGCTGTATAATTTACATAAATGTGAATTAAACTGCAGCGTTGCAGCATTCTTTTTTTGTATCTCAAACTGGGAAAATCTTATACTTGCTGAGTTTCAATGGGCAAACATGTTTGACTTTAAATGTCTACTTGGTTCCTCTGTGTTCACTTAGGTCCATAAATACTTTAGACACCCTCTAAAAAGTGTAAAATTATGTAATTTATTATTTCAAAACCTAAATATATCTTAATATTAAGTACAGTGGTCACCATGTTGGCACTATTGCAACGGCGAACATCTATTTCTTATTTCTACTCTTGGGTGCAGCCAATCAGTGCTGAGGAAATGCTATGGCACTCCTGTATTGACTGCTTGATTATTAGCAGCCAAGCAAAAGCGATAATGACAAGCAAAAGCAGCATATATGAAGTTGAGAAATTAAGAAATTAGCTACATAGAGGTGAGGGCTTTGATTGTTCCATTACAAGTCATTAGTTCTTTTATTTGTCAGCGGTAATATTGCTGATTAATTGTTCTGTTTAGGATCATTTGCCCCATATCTTCAGTTTTCCATAGCTGGACAGATGACTTCACATTCCATTTCAGGATGGTTCGATATACAAAGATATTTACTTGTAAAATAATTAGGTGCAGCGGTGCTGTTGCTGCAAAACCATTTAAAATGATTACTCTCCTGCCACTGTGCGTTACAGCTTTGAGCCGTTTGTGCTGACTTGAATCGTGTGAAATGTTCCACTTTGAATTGTTTTTAGAAAAATCGTTAAAACCTGAGCAATCTCGCCGTGTTCGTTTGCAGGCGGAAATATTCCTCCACTCATAGATATTAAACATTTTCACCTGAGACACATGCATTTCCTAATTTGGAAATTGTCTTGTAACCCTTTAAAGATGCACTGATATTAACAAAGTCCAATACTAAAGTCCAATGATATTGAGTTAAGCAGCCTGTTCGTTCAGCATCTCCAAGATTGCAAAATCTGGATATTACTTCTTCACATATTCTTTAATATAAAGTATATTCGTTTATACAGTATTTCCAGCATTTTAAAAGATTTTTCAATACTTGTTCGGTCTATCGACATGAGCTCTTAATCTGACCCTGCAGTTTCACTGATATAAAGTTTAGCAGCTTCAGATGGTGAAAACTGCTGCAGGGTAAAACAAAGACATGTAGAGTGTCAATGTCAGGGCTGGGATCATATTTACATGCAAACAGTCAGCACAAACAGTTTAAAGATATTTATTTATTTTTTTTTATTTTTTTCAACCTATACTTGCTGTGCATCGCATTTACAAGCCAGTCCTCAAAAGTTGCTCACAAATGTTAGGAAACTATAATGGACTACAGAATTCATCAGGCTGCTCTGCTCTCATCCTACAGATTGTAGGGAAGTGATCGCAATGCTTGACAACTTTTTTTTATTATTATTACGTAAATCAAGTTAACCAAACCATGTTAGAATCAGTTTTATTGCCATTGTATTCGGAAAAATGTTGGCTATTGTAAACACGGGTAAAATTTCTGCCCCCATTATAAATTAACTACATCTTTAAACTAAGATAGTGAAACATGTTTCCCTCCCCTGATTTAGAAACACACCTTATTTTGTTGTCGTCTGATGCTTCTGGTAAAGCTCAAAGCTTCTAATTGTCACAAAGCTCCTTATTTCTCTGCTTCCCCTGCACCTTTTATTCCTCTTTCATTAACTGGCACAGCTCCTTTCTTTTGAGGTTCTACTCCACCTTCCTGTACAACCAAAGATGCTGTTAATGTTTAATTATTTGTACAGCCAGGTACCATAAAGGCTCTGACAGGAAGTGTTGAATTATTTAAACTAAACCTCACTGGCTAATCCTAATATATTGTTAATTTATCTGAGAAAGTTTTGTCCCTCTGCAAAACTTTGAAAAAAAAAAAAAGGCCAGAATTTGAGGGAGATTAAATATTTTAGCAGAATAGTTTAGTGTTCTGTATTTGTCAAAAATCTTTTGTAAAGGAATTCCATTCCTTTACAATGTAAAAGCTTTATAATGTAAAAAAGAAAATAATGTAAGTTCTAGGTGTTAAAATTGGAAAAGTTAATCAATGATATAATCACAACTTTAAAAATAGCAAGAGTACAGGAAT
>JAVLVB010000407.1:1961932-1979111 GCA_032876305.1 Orestias chungarensis | reverse complement strand
TATATATATATATATATATATATATATATATATATATATATATATATATATATATATATATATATATATATATATATATATATTTATTTTTTTAGGATTTTCAAGGCCTTCAAAAAATATATGATCTATTTCTGATTTCAGTGGCTAGTCTTCAGAACTATTCAGGCTAAACCATCTTAAACTTCAGGATCACTACAACAGAAGCGAAAGACGCCTTACCTCGTCCAAAATCCAGCTTTGTTTGATCTAGAGATTTGACAGGACGGACTTTTGTGTCTTTGGGGTTGGCCCTTCTGCTTAATGGTTTGATATATTTTGCACTGACACGTTGTCGTTTTAGCTACTATGGCCCTTATATATCGCGTCAAACCTGTTCTCTTGTTACAACAGCAAGGGCAATTTTTTAAGCAACACTAGGTACAATTCAGAACTTCATAAAATATTTTCATAACTTATTTGATTATATGTCGACTTGCGCGTCGTTGAATGACACCTCGGTCATGGCCCGAGGTGGTCCGTATCGCTTTAACCGGCATTAAGCAACTTTGAGGAGGGTGGCAGGAAGCCCGCAAAACAAAACAAATACAAATCTCCTGACTGCTTCACGGCATACATCACTTCCCCCATTTTCTTATTTCTAACATAATCATATGACATTGTTTTACCACAATTGGATTCATCACCTTATTGC
The DNA here is from genome assembly GCA_032876305.1 of Orestias chungarensis. Lineage (NCBI taxonomy): Eukaryota > Metazoa > Chordata > Actinopteri > Cyprinodontiformes > Cyprinodontidae > Orestias > Orestias chungarensis. The sequence goes on along the minus strand of JAVLVB010000407.1, from coordinate 1,978,420 downwards.
TATTAATCCTTCACACAGACACTGGAAACGCTATGCACTGGTCCTCATGGGAAATGCAGTGCTCTTCAGGCTAAACATTAACGCTTTTGTCCACACTGGGGAAATTGACCGAAACTACTTTAGTGTTGCTTTAAGCACACAACTGCCTTTACTGGATGTTTTTTTTATTATATCGGAACATTACCTCTAAACCTTAAAATTTTTAGTATGGAAATCCTAGCATATTTATTTAGATGATTAAATGCATTCAGTGGCTGCAGTGTGGTTGGATAACTTTATTTTTATTAATTGGTATAACTAATAAAGTTTGCTGTGAGTTGTACGTTTTCTTATGGTACCAACAAATAATTCAGTTTCATTCAAAGCCTGATTCTAATCACCTAAAAACTTCCTAACATCCTCAAAAAGCCACTGAAGACTATTTTGATAGAAATGGTGACATGGAGACCTTCGTCAGTATGCTTCATGTGTGACCCCAAAGAAGGACGTGCCCGGTTGTGGATGTGTCCGACGCTGTCCAATTACAGGCCCAGATCAATGGCCTTGCCATGATGCTCCGAAAGGTTGCCCATGTAAGCTTGCACACACATTGTGCACATTACAATCATCTGCAGTAGCGAGGTCAGGCCCATCCATCAGGGTTTGCGTGGAGTCTTGTTGGAAGTCAGAATGAAGTCCAACCCTCTCACCTCCCACCAGCCTGACTTTTCTTTTATGCCCCTAAAAGAGTAAGTGTTTCCTTTTAAAAGGAAAGAAGTTAGACACACACACACACACTTAAGAGGGGAAAGCAAAGAGAGTGAGGGTGCAGAAGCCAGCATGGGCAGGTCAATAAATCAACTCAAGGTTGTAGCCTTCCTTTGTGAAGATGACTCATGTGTGCAGCAGAAGTGGGAAGTTTTAAAGCATGCACACCGCCTTACTGGGCAGCACGTCAGACACCCATGAAGTTTGTTGCTGTTTGCTTGCGGTTGCATTAGAGGCGGTTAAGAGTGTTGAAATGCTCAGCTTTGTGTTTGAGAAATTATTATTCACGTTGAAGTTCACATATAAGGTTGACGGACACCAGGCTGGGAGAAATTCCTCTGTTTTAAGCATAATTTTTACTTCTAATAATAAATTCTCAATACCCAAAAAAATTCTGTGTAATATTTTATTTATTTTTAGATGTTTCTGAAATGTTAAGTTTCAAAATTGTCTTCCAAACTTGACATTTCTTATCTTATTTAATTTTTTTTAACTTAATCCTAATTTAGTAATTTCAATTTTCCTCTCTATTTATTTCTGTTTTGGTTAATATGAGTAAGATGTTTTTTTTCTTTTTCTTTTTTTTTTTTGCAATAGGAACATTGGGATTTAAAGCTTTGAGAATACAATTTATCCTGATTTGTTGCTGTATATCTTGGTTGTGCAGTTAGTTTGAGTTTGAAGGTTTTATAGTGATAATCCTGTGTTAATAAAAAAAATGTCTTCATCCAGAACATGTGATTTTTTAGGATTTTAAATATAATTTCCCTTTAAATATCAATGAGATTACCCAAATTGAATGAGTTGATCAGGGAGAGTTTCATCAATATTTAAACAAATCAATTCATATGATGTTAAACAAACAAAAACAACAAAAGCCACTGCTGGTATTTGTCACTCACAGTAAAACTCAAACAAGGTCTAACAGCCTCCTCTAGTTACAACTGAAAACTGATTCCAGCAGCTTTCCAGTATTGGACGGTTGAAAACATCTGTTTTGTTTATTTATTCATTTGCTGATTAAGTTCTTTAAAATTATACATCCATATATCCATTTGATCCGGCCCACACTTTCCTCCACTCAGCCAATTGGACCAGCTCCAGTGGGGAAATCCCAAGGGCTTCCCAAGTCAGCCAAGAAATACAGTCCCTCCAGCTTGTCCTGGATCTTCCTCATGGTCTCCTTCTTCTGGGACTTTCCAGGAACACCCCACTAAGGATTTCAAACAAGATGAACAGACAGCTGGAGAGATTTTAACAAAGTGAACGTTAGGATGTCAGATATTGCATAATTAATCTGAGCTCTGGGAGGCCCTGTTTACAAGTCTAAAATCACGAAGCATGAATTCACACTCTAACAAACATCCTCTTTCTATGGGATGAGAAGCACAAAGCTTATGTCCGGTAGTGTTCCCAACTCTATTTCAGCTTCAAGGTTTGCTTTGCTCCATGGACAATTTAACAGCAATTTTAAAATTCCAGTGATTAATAACAGCGACTGGGGACGAGAGTTTATGTGCGGGCTAAGAAATGAGGACGGCTTAGTCAAGGTTTTTGCTCATGAGGAGTAACAATAACTTGTTCTGGTTTTTTGGTTGCAGAAAGTAATAAATGTTGACGGGGAGATCCTTTCAATTTGTTAACATACACTTTAAAAATACAATATTTCATCAGAATCTGAGATTCCAACTAAAGTTTGTGTTGACTAATAAAAAACATTTTTGAGGAAAATAAAGATTATTTAGCCATCTTCTAGCAAGTAGTTGCATATATACTTTGGGAATACTGATAACAAGCTTTAATGGTAAAACAAAGTCCTCTCTGGGGATGTCTGGTTTGGAAAGACGTCTTAGGCTTGAAAGGGTCTGAAATCAACTTAAAGGCTAAGAAAAATGGCATCCAAGCCAATTGTAGAAGCTGAAGAAGTTGGTCGCATTGAAAAATGTATAGAAAATGCATTGTTTTTTTTTAGATGGGTATCTTGTCAATGCTTCTCATATCAAATATTGCATCTGCGTAAATTTTACCCCTGCAGTGCTCTGAGGGTTTCCCCCTCTACTTTACAAACTCATTGCCAGGCAGCCTCTTTTCACTACAGTGACTAATCATAACTTCATAGATCCTCATTTAAATAAGAACCTTGGCTATCCGTTGAAAACCTTTTGTTAATTATCTGCCACAGAAAAATATCATGCTGAATACATTTATGTAGTACTTACTGTGAATCCTTATAATGACCGATAACAAAGCACCTTTTTACGAGCTCCTCGAGTTAAAAAATGCCAAATTTATAATTTGCTAACATGACTGGCTCAGGCAGTTTTCTCTAACAAGCTCATCCTGATCCCTGCTTACTCGCTTAAAACATAAAAATCCTGCCCCTTCTGCCATCTCTGTCTAACTTGTACTTTTCGTTCTGCCTTTCAGAGCATGAAGCTGTTAGATTACAATAAAGCAGATGAAAAAAAATTGGCTCTGTTTTTTCATTGTCTACATAAAGCACATACTTCATTTATACCTCACAAACCAGAATGTTACAATAACATTTGTGAAGGCAAGACATATTATGAATTAATCTTTATTCTTACCTTGCAAAAACACAATTATGTCAAATGTCTGGTCTTTTTGAGGTAGATTTATTTTCCTTTCTTCCAATAAGTATAGTTTATTCCCTTTTAACATTACAAATGAGTGAGGAAAAAGAGGACATTTTCATATCTTTTTTAAAACATGGGATTTTAATTATCTACCTGGTGCTTAAATAGTTTTATTACCAGCACTGCAATGATCGTCTGTTGCCCAATTTTCTAACACTTTATTAAAATTTTAATGTAGTTCTGACTCCACTTCTTCTTAATTGATACACGAAGTGACAAATTTCCTCTGTCTGGTTGAATCCTTGTGTTCTCCTATATGTTTACACGAACGCTTTCATGCCAGTGAAAGTGGCTGTCTCTGACAAATGCAGATTTTCTACTTGCTTTCTACTCACAAGGCAAAACATTACCTTTATAAAGGACAATTCTGTAGATAGCCCAACTTTTAAATAACTACAAACTTTTTGAGGAAATTATATTACATCGATATGTATGTCAGAAATAACTTTTTTGTAAATTCGGTTTTTATTCAATATATTTTAACTTGGGTTTACTAAATTTAACTTTTTTTAAATGTTCATGTATAATATGTAAATTTGCTAAGAAATATTACTTAATGGATTTTGATGACAAACTCCCTAACAGTTTTCAGTGAACATAGCTCTCGGACCAAAATTGTTTGGATTTTCTTTACATTGAGATGCTAAAAAAAGTAACTTTTTTGTTTAAACCTTAAACAAAAAGCTCTGTTTAAAAATAAAAAGAATGTAACCTACTAATTCACTGGTGTTTCCCAAGCAGTCCTAATTTTTGCTGAAAGGTATCTCCCTGAGATCCTCCTTCGATCCACTTGTCTGCTCATCTCTAGGTCCAGCAGTCAGCGGCACATGCTGCCTCTTTATTCCCCCTCAGGTGTGAAAATGTGAACGTTTTTTTCCTGCGGTGACTGGTTACATTTTTGCTTTGACTTTAAAGCGACTCCTTTTGTTCACATAATGTTTTTCTTTCTTTAACTTTGTTTCTGACATTTTCCAAATTTGGTTGTGATAGTTTATCTTATCTCATCGCCTGTTGAAGCTTCAGATGCCATGGCAGCAGTTTTTCTGAAAAATGTTCAACAGAAATCGGTGAAAGACGGGTTTTTTTCTCTGTGTTGTATATATAGAGCAAGACGTAGCTTTCAATAAAAAGTACTCTTAACATAACTAGATTAATAAAAACTGCATCAATGATTTTATGTCACCATTGAGAGCATTTATACTGACATTTTAAAGACAATTATCAGCTTTTATGAGCAAATTGCCCAGATTTTCTTGTCTAAAACTAAAAGCCTTTTAAAATTTCCAAACTGTACAACAGGCAACAAAAAATATATTGAAAAAAAGGTGAAAGCCAAGAGGTTAAAAGGTGAGGATTCCTAAGTGAGACAGCTCTGCCAGGGTTTCTTTCTCTCACAATTTCACACCCCCGTCTCCATCTTATTTTAGCCTCGCTCCTTCCCACAGGCTCAACACGTCTGGCTTCCATGCCGCCTTTCACTTTCCTTATGATGGCATTGAAGTTCGTTTATATGGATTTCTCTTCCTCCTGTCATTCCGTTTGACTTGGTTGTCTCTCTCAGATACCTAACAGGGTTTCTAGAAGCAGCCTGAAAGCCGAAGATCTCCTTTTATGTTGTGAGACGGATGGGAGCAGCGATAAGACAGACAAAAATGAGAAACCAGTGCCTGGCAGGATTTTTAGCAACAATGTTCAAAGTATCAAGAATCCCAGCTTAAAGTAGCTTTTTGGAAAGACGAGCTGAGAAGGTAAACATGCCTGTATTCAAAGCTGAAACATGTTTGATGCATGCATATTTTTGCCTTCTCTTTTTTTTTTTTTTTTTTTTTAGAAGATTTCAGTTTTGGATTCATTGACAGCAGTTTAATCAGAGTTGCTTTTTAAATTGCTCAAAAAACTTCACGAACAAACTATATTTTGGGATGTCCTTGAGTCTTGAAAGGCTGCTTTTCCTAACCTGTTGATGCCTTTTCTGTTGAATCGCATTTCTGTTAAAAGGACAATAATGGGCTGTTTTAAAAGCCAGGCCAGCTCATTTGTTTTTGCATATATTCATTTTCCACAACAGACCTTGAGGGTTTGTATTTCCTTCTTGGTTTGTATGTGGGGTCTTAATGGATACGCGCACACTTGCGTGTGTAAATCTATATGTTGCTGATTTAGAAATGCCTCTGGTAGCTAATACAGCCGTTAATGGACAAAATAATGATTGCTGCAAATGGAGCTGTCGAATCTTGTTCTTCTGTGAGGAGGGGAAAAGGGCCGCTGCTGCTTACGTGAGTCATTCATTATGGAATGATGAATGTTTCATCTTTGGAAGAGCTGCATTTGTTACAGCTTCATTTAGAGCCTACACAAAGGGTTCATGTAAAATCAACTGAAGGTCACGCCTTCAGAACAGCTATTGTATAAATATGTGAAGCCAGTCAATACCTTCAATGTGTTTGTAAAAGACAGACTAATCAATCGCACTATAATCAGAAAGTTTTATGGAAGTAGCCTTTATTGAACAGTTATTTTATCGAAAGAAAGTAGAGGAAGGGAAAACTTACAGCCCCATCCAAGATGGGGAATAAAACCCAAATTTTAAAGTTATGGATACCTTTTAAGGTAGATACACACAACTTCATAACCAGAATAGACATTGTTTAGTGATCTACATAAACTGGATGCTAAAGCTGATTACTAGTCCAAGCATAGTCTATTCCAAACCAGTCTTAACTACTATTAAAAAAACTTACATCTCAAAGATGTTGAGATGAGTGCTATTTTATGTCATGTACTGTCATGTTTGCATTGCACGTACAGATCACATAGTTATTTACCAGGACACTAGAGTGGGGAGGTAGTTAATGCCAATGATATTCGAGTGTGAAAGTATAAATAAAATATGAAAGGATTTATATTTTCTCTGAAAAAATTTGTAAAAACTTTGAGAATCGAACCCAGGAAAGCCATGTTAAGGTCTACATAAGGGGTGTCCAACGCTGGTCCTCGAGAGCCACTGTCCTGCAGGTTTCGGGTGAAACCCTGCTTCAACAACGTTGCGTCAAATAGTTCAGCACTATCAAGTTTGGAAAAATCCTGTTAACGAGGCAATTATTTGCTTCAGGTGTGTTGAAGCAGGGTTGCATCTAAAACCTTCAGGATAGACCCATGGTCTACATCAATCAAACATGATGCACCTACTTTACAGACTGAACCACCCAACACCAAACAGTGGTTGCATTTGTTGTCATTGTCATTGAAAATGACAGCAGTCAGTTTAACCGCCAGAATCATCACATTGACTTTTAGACATGTTCCTGCAAAGTTCCAGCCATTTTTTATTTTTTTTTGTCTGCGTCTCCATTTTGATGAAGTACTCTGATGTGTGCACCAAAAGAAAAGCTTCTGTAAAAAGTTTGCAATTCAAAAAAAAAATAAAAAATAAAAAAAAATAAATAATTTATTGTCTTTTTTATGATGGATAAATTAATAATGAATTGATTCATGGTCTTTTGAGTAGATTCATGCTCTTCATGCAGTCTCAGTATTTTATCATACAAAACCTAGATCAGAAAAGGAAAAAATGTACTTTAACATCATATTAGAGTAGCTATCACACTAGAACCTGAAACCTGGTTGACTTCGTGTCATGGTACAGACCGGATATTGTGCTTTACCGTATATAAAATTGTGCAAGATTTTTGTTGTGGTTATGGTTATATTATCAGGCTTTAAGTAAAATAGCTTGTTCCGACATTTGTTTGGATGATTTTAAACTATGCAAAACATCACTGTTGATAGAGTTGTTTGCTTTTCTTGCATTGGATCAGTTTCATATAAGATCATTGGTAGCACATTACTTCCTGTCTAATTTGTGCTTAAGCTAAAAGTTGATGATTCATTTGGCATTTGCCTAAACCATTGGCATTTTAAATGATGAAAAAAAATGTATTACCTTATCAGTGAGAGGAAAACTACTTGGACAACCAAAAATAAAAACTGAATAGTTGTAAGATAGCATTCCAATATCAAAAAAAAAAATTTCCTTTAAGAAGAAAATGTGTCATTTAAAGACACATTTATATAAACGGGAAACTCAATATAAATAACACGCTGCCCTAGAAATGGTGTGGAGACAAAAGAGTATGTGTGCACTAATGAACATATTTCTATTGCTCAGAGTAAATTGATCCCTTAAGAGGTTTTTATTGTCAGATCATTTGTTCAGTGGTGTGTTTTAGTTTTCCAGCCAATGGTCCAGGCCAGTGAGCCCTGGCATCGATTCATGATGCTGAGAGGTTTTTCTCAACATGTGAAAAGATGTATTCAGCTGTGGCTTTGTACTGAATTTCTACCCCACCATGACAAATACACTGCCCCCATTCTTTCAATATTCCTCTTCTATTTTCCTTTTTGCATTTGTTTGGCAAAAAAAAGAGGCAAAGCAGAAGAAAAAACTAAAGCGGGAGCCAGGAAAGAGGAGTAGCAGGAAGGAAGGAAGCAACAGGGTCAGAAATAGCATTTGGATAGATCAAGAAATGATGTATAGGCGCTTCTATTAATTCAGGTTCACATATTTGAAAACCCAATGGCAATATTTGAAATTATCTGTTATAAATAAACAACATACAGTTTATCTCCTCTGGAAACAGACTATCTATGGACGCATGGTCACATTCAGCATGGATGCCTGAATTAAAAGCAGACTAAAGATCTGTTTTTGTAAATATGTCTTTAGAAAAAACCACAATTACAAAAAACCATTTCAGAAGACTCAAAAAATTTTAGATTGAGATTTTAACATGCAAGAGTTACAAGGTGAACACAAATCTTTAGACACTATTTTATTCCATAGTAAATAAAACTAAGAAAAAGAATGCTTTACGGCATAAGTTTTCCCCCGTTTCTTAATTTCAACAGCATATGCGATTGTTTTGCCACAATTAGATTCATCACCTCATTTCTATTCATGCAGTCTTCTTTCAGGCAAAACACTTTTTCTTTAGTGTTGCTTTTACGAAATAAATTAAGATGAATAACAATGAGAAATCAAACAGGTAAAAAGCAGTTAGAATTCCAGCCGTGAGACTCTGTATAAAAGTATGTCCGACTTGTGACATGCCCAAAACACGATATGGACATATCTAATTTCTGAAGCCTTATAAATCCAAAACGATGAAAGAGAAATAAATATACAAAAGATGGAGAAAAGATCTATAAATACAAGGACTAAATCAAACCGTAAAAAAAAAAAAATCAGCAAATGAATAAAATGTGATCGTCAACTTTTTACTTCCTGATTTATCAATACCATTCTGCCTCCTTTAATAAAGAAAACGAAACGGAATTAAATTAATCCAAGACATTAACTTGTATTCTATGAAGATAATGAATTATGTTTACATGTCCCATAACAATGACATCAGGAGATGCTACTTTAGGTTCCTTCAGATTCCAGACATTCCAGACCCAATGCTTCAGAACTTCAGTTCTTTTCAAGAGAAACATTTGTTGATTCCTACGTTGTTACATCGTCATTTAGAGGATGCACTTGCCAAATGCACACACATGATATTACACGTTACATACAGCAGGCCATTTCTTTCGGTTGTGTTGGATCATATGTGTCTGAAGAGGTTATTCTCCACACTGCAATAGCTAAAATTAGTCCGCCATTGCTGGTGTAGCTAAATGAGTTAAAACACCCATAAAGCTAATGGGGCTCTAATTAATGCACTGATCCTGTCTTCTAAGCTTCGACTCTCCCGCTCCTCAACCCCTTTCTGTTTGATGCCAGTTAAAATCTGTGAGTGAAAGAAGTTATTTTTTAGACAAAGTGTGAGATGGGAAGTAGAACATACCAAATGAAAACTTGGCAACACAATCTTCACCATGTTAGTAATCATTCACTGAATTTCAAACTGAGGTGCAATAGAGTTGTTGTTTTTGTGATTTGGTTTTATTCAAGTGTTGGGATGGGAGGCGTTTTAAGCAGCAGTAGAAAATACAATAGTGTAGGAAACGGCAGAAGCCATTTTTGTTTGGTTTTATCTATTATGTGATTTTTATGCTCCCAACCTCCTGTGCTTGAAAGGAAAGCTCCATGAAAAGGTTTCATCTCTTGTAATTTCAACAGCATCTCCTAAAAAATTCAGTTCCACTAAAGGTAGAAGCATGTCATAAATATGACAATTTTTCACACAAAAAAATCACATCCTGACCAACATTAATATACAGACATGGCACCAATACTCCAATGGGATTTGTCAAACCAACAAAGAATAATAGTCGGTTGGACATGATGCTTATTAGGGAGGATGGAGACGTCGACATAACCACAACAAACCCATTATGTTTCTTGCATTAGGCATATTTCATATGAAGGAAATAAAACTGTCAGCCAACATTAGGTAAAATGATTAGAATTAGACATTTAACAAGATGCATACTCTTTTGCTAAAAAAATTGCTTATTTCAAAGAATAAATTTCTACATATTTAAGCATTTCTTCTCTAAATATGTTTTATTATTCGTTTAGATAATCAAATTAACAGAAAAGGTATAAGGGATTAAAAAGACTGATTCCACTATATTAAAAATGTCATGATCTGGACCATGGGTGTGGCTAGGTCCACCAATTTAGCAACAAAACCAAGTCAATAAAATGGGTTTTGTAACTTAAAGCCCTCATAAAATGAAATTAAACAACTTAAAATTTGCAGTTGGAGGAAACTCTTTAATCTTTGAAAGACCTGCTGTCACAGGTTAATTTGAAAAAATGAATGACTTCTCAATTCTCCAGACAACTTAGACTGTGTGCATCCTTTTTATTTTGTTTTAATTAATGTTTTTAACTCGACTGTATTTAAACAATTTTAACAAAGACGAGACAGTGGTGTCTGTTGAGAGTTTAATATTTTTCTTTTATTATGTTTGTGAGGGATATGTGGCATAAAGGCTTATGTCTTACTTGCCCCTGGAGGCTGTTGTAAGTGCTATCTATCTGTTTGCTATATACACAGACATCTGTTGAAGCAAAATTCAAACTCACAATTAGAAGAAGCAAAACATTCAATTATATTTTTTTAATGCAGGGCATGCTGAAAAGGGATTTCTGGGTACACCCATCTCCTCACCTCAGTGTTTTCTTATTCTGCTAGCAGTGATGAACACGTCCATGTATTGCCTTAAATATGCCACAATGTGTTTTTGCGAAGTACATCTAAACCACATTCAGGAGATATCTGATAAATGGCCAGATACAGTAGCAACCATTTTGCCTTAAGGATTCAAGGAGATTTTATTGTGATTCCATCACATTTACATGAGTAGGAACAAAATTACACACTCAAGGTCCAGTGTCATCCAAAAAGAAGAAGAAAAAAAAAATCAAAATACAATAAAATATAAAATAGACTATAAAACATATAAAATAGACTTAAAAATTACACCTAATGAAAGTTCTGCAGACTCCTCCCCTGGCCATGATACTAATTGCCTGATGTTGATTTTCATCGTCCGGTCAATTAATAGGAAATCAAACTGACAAGGTGGCAGTTTGTTAGGAGGTATCAATGGTGATCTCATTTGCATTGGAGTTAATGAGGCAAAGCTTCTTTGTTTGGATAAGTGGAGCCTGACAGGAAGACAATAAGCAGCTTCGGCAACAGAACAGAGTCAGATTTAAATATATGCAGGTTTTACTCTTAGATGGGAACTATTGCAAAACTTTCTGTCCACATTAAACAAATCGACTAAACTAAAAATTTTTTTTGTTGTTGAAATGATAGCAGTTTGTTGAGATATCCATAATGGCGAGCACTTATCAGTGTAATGCAGCATAAGACATTTTAAAAATAGAATCAAGGTAAACATGTCGCTGCTCAAGAAGAAACAGCTTGTTTTCTTTATACGTGTAAAAATATAAAGCTGAACAGTTTTAATCAAAAATATTCCTGACATGGAAGAAACTTCTTATATCTCTTTCCCGCCCCTTTGCTGTCAAAACTTTCCCCACCTGCCATGAAACTTCTTCAACAAAGAACTAAAAGAGTATAAAAATAAGCCAGATTCCTGCCCTGCAGGATCACTTGGATAGAAAGTTTTAAATTGAGATTTTTAGGTTGCACACCTGCTTGTGTGAGTGTAAGCAACGTATACAGTTCAGAAAATAGCTTCACTAATGAAACCAACATCACACTTTAAGTAAAAGATAATTTTGACTGTTTTAAATTTCAGTTTAAGTTGCACATCTAACAAATGAGCATTTAGTTAGTTGCTTGAATTGACCATGTGTTTGTACAATATAAAACGTGAAACATTGTGGAAGGTTTAATAATGGCACGTTTATCCACAAAATAATTATTTTCCCTTCCCTGTGACTGACTCAGAATAAGCATCTGATGGAAGTTCCCATTTTATTCTACATTATTTAATGAATGCCATGTATTTGCTTAAATTTGGCCCAGCTGGAATTGTTGCAGGAAAACAAATATTTTTCTCCGATACAGTATTAACTTGGTCAAATCTTACACTTTCTGTCAATGTGTTAAATAAAAATCCTATTTTTAATTTTTTTCTTCATTAAATCTATGTCTTCCTCATGATAATTAAAATGCCATGCAGGGCAATTTTTAAAGTACCAGATCAGGGTTTGCCAAAATGTTGTTTTCCAAAGAGCCAATTGTGACATCAGTCCAGCTAAAAACAAACAAACAAACAAAACAAAAACAAAAAGCTGTTTAAAATATAAAGAATGCACACCATTTAGTTTACCTGCTTTAATTACGGTTTTTAGGAAGGGGACCTTAATATGAACTTTCAATGTCTTCTGCGGTGCTCTTGTCAACTTCTGTCATGTATATTGTTTTTAATTTAGATGCACTCTCCGCAAAAAGGTTAGAATGTGACTTGCTACAAGTCAATTCAGTTTATTTATATTGCACAAAGTCAAAACACGTAATCTCAAGGCATTTTACAAGACTTTACCAGAGTTTCCTAAAGAGCAAATATCAGTTGCAAAATGTAAGAGATTTTGAGTGGAGGCAAAGCTGCAGAGCTTTAATATTCCTTTCGTAGTTATTTTAGATCATAGGATCTGCAAAGGCACTTGTAAAAGAGCTGCAGCCAGTCTCAGTCCTCGGTGCATATCAGCATATCCATGTTGTGTTAACATCCCTGCCAATCGGAGCCGGAGCAGATAAATGCTTGGACTCAATACCAGTTGAACTGTAGGAAGAAGGCCAGCTATTATTGAATGTTGGAGTTTTTTTCCCTCCCTATCCAGTTGAAAAAGCTGCTTTGAAAAAGCAGTTTTTTTTTTCCTGCTCCAAAACTATTTATTGCTATTTCTCCAACTTGTAAGGATGTGCAAAAGTCTTGAACCCTCCCTGGTTTGTTTATTGTGCCTCTATGGTGCCAGACTGTCTCGTAATCTTTTTTAAGTGGCCTTGATAAATTAGATTTTTCTTACTGAGGGAGCCCTCACGTTTTTTTCACTTATTTTCAGGCTGACACCATCTTTAGAGGACTTAATAATAGTCATTTTAATTTACTTGATTCAACATATATATACTAATGGCTTTTATACCATTATCATATATATATTCTACAATCAGAAGAAAATTATATAGAGGGGAAAAAATCTCTTAGGATCATGACCCCACTTTTTTTATCCATTTGTAATCGTATGATTTCTGTCTCTCATGTTAAACTTTGTTATTCAAAAAAGAAAGAAAAATATCTTATAAGAAGTTGCAAAGAATGTAGAATTTTGTATCTTATTATTATAATTATAACATAAGAATCAGGAAAAATGGGAAAATTTGTCCAACATTAGTTTTTTCTCTCCCAAAATTGTATGAGTTGGTTTTAAAAATGGAAAAAAATTACTTACCACCATCTTGGGCTCTGCTAAGTAAATGGTCTTGGCTGTCTTCATCTGACAAGGATTCCTGCTTCGGCCTTGTTTGGTTTGTCTGTCAGTCACTGGAATAAATCGCTGCATTGAAGAACTGACTCATGTTGACAGCAACTGAAGGGTTTTGGTTTGGCATCGGACCGAGGGGCCAAAACATAAGTTGTGTTAATAAAGTTGTGGGTGCCAGGAGGCGTTTTATCTGAAACTGTGACTGTCAGCAGTGTCTTTACGGCCAGGCTGTCTGAATGAGTGAGACCCCAGTCATCTCAGTGGAAGGAAGTGTTCCAGATACATGCCTCATGGTTTTAAGATGTCCTCGACACCATAAGCTACATAAATTATAGCACTTCCCCTCATGTGTGTTTGAAATGGCCTCCATACTGTGCCTGAAGTGCAGAGCCACAGAAAACAACAAAAACGATGTTTTATTCACTCCAACCTGACTCTGACCTTCATTGATAACAACTTATTAAAAATGTCTTCCTTTAACCGTCTTTAAGTAATAAAGAAAATAGGTTTTAATTCATCATACTATGATGTGTTTATGAGGTGGTGCTTTAAAAGGCACTTCAGTAGGAGTTCAATGAGACGGTGTGTCAGCAGGCTGTGATAACGACTGTTTCATACAGTGGGTCTATTTAGGTATGCTACTGCTTCTCTGCTGCTGCCACCTGGTTTATGTTCTCCATTCAGCTCTGAGCTTCTGTTTTAATTTATCACATTACAATAGTAGGTCAGTCATTATTTCCATATATTTAACATTGATGGTTTACCTTACATGTTTGAAAGCTGCTACCCTAAAGAGTGAAACCGTTTGTCATTGGAATAAACCATTAAAGAACATCCCATCTGTTGTGTCTGCTATTGAAGGTGTTATAAGGTATAAAGGAACCACTTTAGAGCAGAATAAGCCATAAACTGAAGTGTCTGATGTACTGAAAACACAAACATTTGACACAAAATGTGAAATTTGACACTCGTGCAAATGATAATTGCCATCATAAAGCTCTAGGGAAAGCATGCAAAAACTGGGAATATGCATATTAATCATTTTTTGTTTCAAAAAATGGAGCATGCTCAATGATTAATTTTGTTTATCCAAATAAGATCTCAAACATGTCATACTATATAATCTTAATGATATAATATAAAAAATGTATCTTTGCTGAGGAGTATAGTTATTTGTGCTTTAGTAACAGCATGACACCGCAAGGTTAAAAATGCATAAATGGCATAAAAAAAATAATGTTTGGAAAGCTGTTTTTAAAATAGGGTTAAGCACTTTCCATCGCTACTGCTGTCTGTTTTGTTACAGTGAGTAAATTTTCTAAGTGAATTTTTTGGCTTCGATATATTAAGTATACTTTAAAGACATTAAGTATTACTAATAGCATTAAATAAAAATGTTAACAGTTTTGTAAACATGTGGACACATTTATACATTTTAATTCTGATTTATTTTAATGTTCTATTGCCTTGTCAGATCACATAAAATATATAATTAAATGGAAATAATACAAAGCAATATAGCTGTACTTTGTACCCACATCCAAGACACAATGCGGCCATTATTTTGCAGAAAAAGCCCCATAGATCTCCTTTTCCTACCTCACCCCGTAAGCCTGGTTCAACATCTTTGAAGCCCTTCAGCTGCCCAAGCAGGTGGAGATACCATTTGTTTATAATTGGTCCTAAAACATAAAAAAACACCTTCCAGTTCACTTTAGATGTAATTACAATTGAAAGAATACTATTTGCCGTAGAGGTTGTAGGGTTTACAGTATCAATGAGTAAAGAGAAAAAAAGAACGTGTGTTCCAGCTAAAGTGTGAGCAAGTGTTCTGCCTAAATGGTTTCCCCTAGTTTTTTTTTCTTCTTGCAAAGTATAAGCTTTATTAATTGTCTGGAATTTAATTTAGATTAATTGGGTCAATAAAATTATATCCACCAAAGCTAAACTTCCTAATATATGCATTTAATTATGGATTTACTTAAAATTAGCAATCACTATAAGATTTTAATAATCATTTTTAGCCACTGTTTGGCCCATCACGACCACGTGAATTGCATGTTGGACTCTTTTTAAAGCGAAGCATCAAGGAATCACTTTTCATTGGGGGAAACAAACTCTCCAGCAACATATTAAGCGACATATTCAGTTAATACATAAGTCCAGCTAAAGTGGTAATAGCTACAGTTCTTACCAACAGTTATGTGATGGCCTTAAATTGAGCTTGAAGAGATAAATACTACTTTCTCGTACAATGACACTTAATAATCCATCTAGGACAAAAACACGTTCACAGTTCAAAAAAGCCACAGACCCCAAGTGGGTTGTTAGGCAACGCTGTCCATGGTACTGGACACTTTCTGTACTAGTTTACTAAAATCAGAGAAGGCAATTTCTTTTAATGGATATTCTCTTACGCAGGTTTTAGATAACTGAAAGTCATCCAAATAATCCTGAATACCATAAAAAAGTAGATATTTTCTACATCTACCTAAATTGTGACAATGATTCTCTGATTTCATCATTCAAGACCTAGTCTATAGCCAAAATAGGTAGAAACACTGTTTGTAATAGGTTTTTTACACCTTCTTACCAGCCGGTGGAATCCTTGTCTTAGACTCATTTCAAGAACTGTGGTTGCAGGAAACTTGTTTTGTTGTTTTAACACACCCTTCAAAGTCCAAAGGACACACCGTGCAGAGCTCCTTAAGAAGAATCAAGAATCAGTTTATTTATATAGCGCCAATTTACAACAGGTGTCGTCTCAAGGCACTTCACAGAAAATCAATTAAAATCAAAGATACATCAAAACAAATCAATTTGAAAAAGTTTCCAATCTAAGGAACCCCAGTAGATTGCGTCGAGTCATTGACTTGCAGCATTCTCTCCTCTGGAATCAGCAGACCAAAACAATGGCTTGTGTTGTCGTTGACTTTACAGCAATCCCTCGTACTGAGCATGCATGAAGAGACAGTGGAGAGGAAAAACTCCCCTTTAACAGGAAGAAACCTCCAGCAGAACCAGGCTCAGTACAAGCAGCCATCTGCCACAACCGACTGGGGGTTTGAAAAGACAGAAAGCTAAATTAGAAGCACAGGATACTGAAATAATAGAGATTATAGCAGCAGTTGTAGAGTGTCACTGGAAGCATCTCAGCCCATGTTCTCA
>JAVLVB010000407.1:1933999-1961832 GCA_032876305.1 Orestias chungarensis | reverse complement strand
ATTCCTAAAATGAAAGAAGGAAATCTTACAGACCTGTTTTATATGAGACTTGAAAGACATTTCCTGATCAAAAATAACACCAAGGTTCTTTACATTGTCACCAGATGCCAACCTGATTCTATCCAGGTCAAGTGGCTGACTAAGCAATTTCTTTTTTAGAGGTTCTGGTCCAAAGATAACAACTTCTGTCTTTTCAGAGATCAAGAGCAGAAAGTTTTTATGTCATCCACATTTTTATGTCATCTACACATGCCTGTAATCTACCAAACTGACTGGATTCATCAGGATTTATAGATAAATACAATTGTGTATCATCAGCATAACAGTGGAAATTAACACCATGCTGTCTGATGATTTTACCAATAGGGAGCATGTATATAGTAAATAGAATTGGGCCACGAACAGAACCCTGTGGTACTCCACAAGTAACCTTACAATGCGAAGAAGATTTGTAATTTAGATGAACAAACCACCCGAGTGCTGTTCACTTGATCCCCACAGTGTGTTCGAGCGTTTCAATGAGGGTAGCTGTGCTGCAGTATACTGTATATCAATAATAATAATAATAATAATGTATACTTTATTGATCCCGTGGGAAATTGTTTTTGGTGTACACCACACCGAGGCAGCAGTTTTGCAGGTGCCAGGTAGGCAGTAGCGCAAAGGGTCTTGCCTAAGGACCCACACTGGATGCTGTGGTGTATTTTACCCTGGGCTGGATTCAAACTCAAGAAGAAAGATCTGGTTTACATTCCCTTGATTGTGAATGAGAGTTCTCAAGTTCTTCAGAGGAGGGAAAAATGTTTGACGAATTAATAAAATCTTATTTTCTGTAATTGGAAGCAGAGACAACAGAATGCATCGGTATGGCATTAACTTACTGAACTGCAGAACTGAGCACAAGGAGTTTGGTCCGGAAAATGCGGAGGATGATTAACGAGATTAATTTCATTTACTTTTTAAGTTGTACGGATATAGATAATTCCTCAATGACTTGGAGAGTTGCTTGTTAAAAAAAACAGGTATTACAAGTGCTGACGACAAGATGCAGAGATTTCTGCTGTTCGACCCACAAAACAGGTCTTCAAACTGCTTTAAGCTAAAAAAACATGTTTGCAAAATTTTAACTATTACCATAAGCTTATATATATATAGCAGTGGATGGGGACTAATCATAATTAATATAATCAGGAGAACATCTCTATTACCAATCTAGTTGTAATTTTATAATGTCATTACATTTAACTCAAGATGCTCTTTTATAATAAACTATGAATTTTGAAACAGGTCCATGTCATTTAGTAAAATTGTTTTATAAGTAGGAAAACTATAAGCTTCTAAAGCTTGGTAATAAGGATGGCACGTAGGAGGTGGCATGTTATGACTGCAATCGAAAGTGAGTTCTGAAACCATAGTGGTGACATTTCCTTTCAAAAGTCATGTCTAGGTCTAAGACATTTTTTTTTATTCCAAATCGTTGTTACTTCAGCATTTTTTTATAAAATGTTTTTTTCATGTAGTTGCAAAAGGTTTATTTTAAATCTTGGCTTGTCATTAATTGGGCACCAATTAAGCCAGTCATGTGTCAACTCTCGGAAATAAAACTGGTATTATGGAACCACTGAAAGGGTTTAGCTGAGCTGAGCTGAATCAGAGGTGGGTAGAGTAGCTATAATCTGTACTCAAGGACTAATTTAACATATTTTTACTAAATAAGAAAAGTTGCCATCCAATAAACTATGCAAGTAAGATTAACAAAGTAATATAAAAAAAAGGTACTATTGTACGAAGTATCTAATCAAAGCATCAGATTAGTTTTATTAGCACAGTTTTGTTTTTTTTGTCATCACAGCGACAAAAAAGAAAGTAAAGTGCAAATTTTGGTATGTTAAACAATACAAAAAATAAAAATAAAAAGGAGCTGTATATAACCACAAAAATAACACATTCAAAACTGAAGGAACACTTTTTTCAAATAGGTAATATATATTAGTTAAAACAGGGTGCAGTTTTGTGCAGTATAAAAACTATAGAAGTATAGTTCTATATAGTTCTTACTATATATTCAACTGATTTCCAAGGGGGTCAGCAGGTAGAACATTTTGGGTAGGCAGTAAATTGTGCTTGGTCTTTGCTGCAGCTACTTTGATGTCACTCCTGTATTTTTAACATTTTACCAAAGGGTGAATCAAAAGTATTCACTTTCCTGTCAGACTTTTCTTCTTGCGCCTCATTTCTGGAGTAGTTTTTGGAGTTTTTTTTTTATATTAACTTTTTTTTTATCTCAAGACGCTGTCCCCATTCGGGACAAAGCATAAATATTGTCCCTTTCATGTTTTGTGGAACCTCTTTATAACAAGCAGTTGCCAACTGCAAATGCATATACCAATGCCGCCTGGGTTGTGTAACTGAAGTTTATTTTTATTATTTACCATTTTTTTTAGGTTCTTCAGACCTCTACCTCTATTTCTAGGGTTTAAACAGTTGAGGCTAAAGTTATCCCTGCTTTCTCCTACATGTATAGTCAGTGCACAACCACTTTGAGCAATTTAAATGCAGCCCTCCTTTCACCACACTGACCCTGCCATCCAGACGGGGCTTTTGTTATTTCCCCGCTAACAGAACCCACCTGGTCTTTCATTCTGCCTCTTCTTTCATTCCCCGCTCTCTCTCTGTGATGAGAAGCGACAGGTACGCAGACAGTCTGGATAGATCGGAGGAGACACGATGAAGATGGCAGAGCTGTGATGTGAGTCTCATCCAGCAGCAGAAGCAGTGGTACAGTCTGTGCTGACAGCTCACCATCCTCCTGCAGACATTCTCCAGCCCTCCCTATCCTGCCTTCATCCACCTCTGCCACTTCCCGTCCACCTCTCAACACTCTTCCTCCTGTTTTTCCTTCATCTCATTCCCCTCATCCATTCTGATGTGCCAGATGAAGCAGGAGGCGGCCTTGCGCCCGTGTATGCAGTCAGATGAGCCAATAAGCAGTTGCAAGAAGCATAGGGAGCTCCTTCACATTTGTTTAATTGTGTCAAAATGTAAATCGTAGTGGTAAAAAAGCAAATAATCGTGCATTATTTCGCATGAAAGATATAAAAAATAGACCAAAATCAACATTACCTCTCTGAACAATAGATACGGGAAAAAATGGTCCCATGCTTTATTATTAATGGTGAGATTTTCAAGCTATCAAGACTTCACGATTCATATCCTTATTTATCCGATATGTTAGAGCAGCAATACCTAAGAGAAATAAAGGGAGGGGGGATTCCAGCTGTCTATACTTAAAATTTAATGTCCAAGAAAATTGTGTTTGCAGTTTTCCGGGTAGATTTGATAATAACGGATCACATTTTTTGGCTTGTAAGGATCCCCCCAAAAAGAAAAATATATGCTTGCATGTGTACTTTTTCAAATGTATTTATTTCATTGTAATCTCTTATTACAGACTTGGACTTCTACAGTTTAGATTACTGTTAGAGATCACACTCTGACCCTACAGGGCAGGGTATGAGAAATTTACTCAAGTCAGCAGTAGCAGAAGAGCATTTAATACTGCTGCTCAGACTTTCTCAGAAGCAGTTAAGTCTGCCAGTTTGCATCAAAGTGGAAACAAGTCATAATTCGGAGAGAACAGCTATTGTTCGGAGCAACTAATGTTTTTCTTTGGATTTGTTGGGGGCCATGTATTATTTATAGGACAAACAAAATAAACGTTCAACAAATCGCTTGTGAAAATGACATATAGAAAGAGAAAAGTTAAGGAAAACCTAATACAGAAAGGCAATATCGGTTAGAAAATTGTATCCTCCGACATCTAAATCGACACATGGGGACACTTTTAGGTTTTATTGCACGTCATTTATTTTTTTCACTGACCTTTATTTAGTCAGGGGTACCTGGTCTTCATCACCTCCGTAAACGCAAGTTTAGGTCTATCCAAGCAATCTATAAACTTTTTATACCAAATACCACATAAAGAAGTACAAGCTCTCCAAAACTACTGACAGCTATAAAGCCATTAAACGAGCCTCACAGACAAAAGATGGAGTTGCACCAAAAGCACATGATAATCTGTGTTAAATACTTTCTATTTTTTTGTGCCACTTGATCAGAGATGGTCTGAGTATTTCATTGGTAATGTTTAAGGAGTAATAAGCTCTAATGCCAGGTTCATAATCAGCTTTTTGCAGGTGGCTTGAAATATTGTTTCTCTACTCTTCTCTGCCAAGTTGTTAATGGGCCTCTACTACTCTGTGTTTTTTGGCTATGTCTGAGCGAAAATGTTGGTTGACATACAGTGATTGATTATCCAACTTTATCTAATTTCCATTAGGGATAAATAAAGTATTTTATTTTCAAAAAACATTTCCTTTTCATTAAGACCATTTCCTTAAACCATCCCTGCCTCCATGGTCTAAACTCCTTTATCCTGTCAGGGTCAATGGTGTCTATTAATCTAGTCCTCTAAAATTAGATGATAATCTGTCTTTAGTTTTGATTTAAAGTTATATATTTAAGGTATAGTTTCCTGCTTTGCCAAAACGCATACGACTGTAATATAACGTTTTTTGCACCTGGGAAAATTAAAAAGAAACTTGCAATAAATATACCTACCCTGCAGACGGGATGCTTTCATCACGCTGCTTATATCAGGGCAGCAAAATCACATGATTGAAATGTAGTGTCAGTTGTGATTTCAGTGCATTTGGGGGTGGGGGGTTGGCTTCCTTGGGTGTATGCTCAGTAAGGGTCTTTGAAAGTCTATGTCTTCATTCTCTTCCATGTCTGTCTCGGGTACTGGGGGGCGGGTCTGTTCTCTCCATAACTGCTAATAAATATTCCTGTGGAGATCCTTTATCAATAAGCCCTGAATATTCTTCAGTGATGATGTAATTTGTATTATTTATGCAAATGTTTTTTGTTTTTGTTTCAGAGTTCTAGTTGTCTTTTGGGTTTCTGTCTAGTTTGTTTTTTCTCCTACCAGAGGGGCAGGAGTTTTGTTTCTTGTTGTGGATCTTCATCATTATCTGCATTTTTCTCCCACCTCCTTGTCTTTCTTTTACTTTCGAACCCATCTCCATTTCAATTACATTTACCAAAAGCAATTTCCAACAAGATTTTATACACATATATCAAGTGGAGCATTGCAATGTAAGCCGTAATGCTCCATTTGTGAAAGTAAAGCTGTTAGGTATCACATTGGCACTTGGAAAACAATTCTTTGTGCCACACTGCAAGAAATTACATATTTTATAACATATAAAAAACATAAGCATGTACAAGCTGACTTGTGGGCCTTCATAAATCATTAAAAAATTTTACGGAGATAGTTTTTTTGACTATTTGTGAGGACATTACGTGGATTTACAATTTACAGAATCTCTCGCAGACTTATCTGCATGCAGAAAATCTGTTAAGGTTTTGTTTTAGTGAAAATCAACCTTGCACACTTTAGTTCTGTCAACTATCCCATAAAAGAAACCAAAGAGCACACTTTCATCACATATAAGGAAACAGTTTATTAGTGAAGTTTTATGGAACTGAATTTACATTTACTTGCTTGTGTAGAATTTTTTTTACATCAGGTCTGTCTAGGATAAAAGGATGTTTTAGTTACTGCAAGAATTGGATATATTTCTGCCTCTCCGTTCAAACTGTTCTGATTAATGAGCATACACTGCGGTCCTGCAGGGCTATAATTCATATTAATTCATAATTCACTGAACAGATTTTTTTACTAGGGCTTTTGTTTATGTATGCTTTCTCTTTGCTGATATTTACTTTTCATGGCTGCTCATTTTGCTGAGAATGCTGCCTGTGTGTGGCCCCCTTCTTCACTTAGATGGCCAGCCAGAAACATCAAGAAGGCAAAGCTAGTCTGGCTTGTTGGGTCGCATTTTTCACGAGTTTTCACTTTACTGCCTGTTCTGCCTCTCTTACAGCAGCGTCTAATAGAGAGGTTTACGGGAAGCAAATGAAAGGAAGAACAGGGAGAGTCCAGCTGGAGCTTGAACCTACAAACACTGGTTGTGTTAAAGATGGGACATTTTAGTGAGATCCTAATTGAAAAACAAAATTAATTTGGGATTAATAGACTGCAGTTAAGTGGAATCTCAAGTGGATTTATCAGTTTGAAACAAATTGTTTTAAACATGATTTATTCCATTAATAATGGAAGCAGTATGAACCCTTTGACACCTATGTAATTTATTACCATACTAATAAATATAAACTGCTTTTATTTTTTTCTTCCGAGTGTCTCTAAGTGTAACTAAAAGAGAAAAAAATAATAAAAAACTTTAAATAACT
This sequence comes from Orestias chungarensis, assembly GCA_032876305.1. NCBI lineage: Eukaryota > Metazoa > Chordata > Actinopteri > Cyprinodontiformes > Cyprinodontidae > Orestias > Orestias chungarensis. The sequence goes on along the minus strand of JAVLVB010000407.1, from coordinate 1,955,517 downwards.
ATAATTGCTTATAGTCCAACAAACAATATAAAGATATAGCCCAGTAGTAATCTGTATATTAATATCAGAATCTGCATGAACAAGGAGTTGTGAGCTGAATGCAATGAAATGTACTTACATGTTTCCATCAAGCAAACGTTAGAAGTGTTTAAAGTTACAGCAGGAAATTATGATTCAGAACTTGAAGGCTGAGAACAGCAGTAGTTACCCTTCAGGTCTGCAAGGATCTCAGGAAGGATTTTGCCCTTTGGTGCAAAACCTTGGTTTTTGTTTGGGTTTAATTGTAGGTTTGACTAAAAATCACCTAAAATTAATTGTAAGAAATCCAATCAAAATCCAGTTAATTATTTAAAATAATATGCAAAACACAGACAAACGGATTTATGATGAGACAATATGCATTATTCGTATTTGCCTTCCTCTCAGTTTGATTGGAAGGGCAGTACAAGAGAGACGATCATACACGGACTCATTTTGAAGCACAATTTAGAGAAGCTAATTAACCTCAGTCATTTTTTTTAGCAGGAAGTCGTATGTGGCGAGAACCCACAGAGATAACATTCCAGCTCCATGCAGACCAGGCCAGGATTCAAACTCAAGACTCTTTTGCTGCAAGGCAGCAGTGTTAACTACTCCACTGTGCAGCTTTAAAGTAACCCGTCCATCTGTCCATTATCTAAACCTTAAGGTGTTAATGGATTCGGGGGTTAAGGGGGTGGGGGGGTCGGCTGCAGATTCGTAGACAGGCTTATGGCAAACATTTCCTGAAACTTTTAACTCCTTTCTAAACACAGCAATAAATTAAAGAAAACAGTTTATTGGCCTTGTTACACTTTTCAGTGGTCAAAATGTAATAAGCTATAAACATTTTGTCAATGGTTTTACTGATCTAAGCTTTACCCTTTAGATACATTTAGATACTCAACTAAGCGATGGCTTTGATCAAATATTAAAACTTGTATTTTACCTCTATTTAACCTCTGCTGAAAAGATGCTGACACGGCGTATCAACTTAAATTGATGATATGGTCCTGCTTCTTTTTTTTCCATAAGGATATCTGGTTTTTTTAAGAGCAGGAAGTGTAATACATTGAATCTTGAAAGTTCTTTTCTGTTGTGATATCTTGCAAGTTTAATGTTTTACCAATGAAACAGAATCTCACAAGATTCTACACTTATGAACTTGAAAAAAACAAAATCAGACAAATATAGGCTAATGAAAAACAAATTAAGATAAAAATGATAGACAAAGACTTAAAGTAGTTTAGAAAGTGTGATGAGTGAATATGCATCCGTGACTTTCAACTTTGATGATGGTGGTAGTGGTAGATATGCACTGGCTAGCATGTTGTGCAGACCATTATATAAACCATTTTTTCTCCAACTGTGTGCTTTTCACTTGACTGAACTGCAGCCAGTTCTGTTTACACATCAAGATCAAAGCAGACACTAAAAGTCTTTCATGAAAAATTGAGAGCATCTTGTCACTAGTCCACTGCCTTGTCTCTAATTTATTTACTAATCTTTTGAGGATCTTCTGAATTAATTATACAGGGTATTAAAAGAAACCTCAAATTAAATTGTTGTGTCAATTCTTTTTTTCTGCTTCTTGTTCGTTACGATTTTTATTTTTAAGGTCCAGTCTGATTTTCAGACAACTCTAAACAGGAGTTTTGAGTTTTAATAAGCTCAGTTTGAAGAGCTGCAGGTATGTACTGAATACAGTCGTGTAAATTCATACACAGTTTTGAATATCAAACTAAATTAATAAATTAAAATGTCTTAAATTAAGATTAAATCCCAATAATCCATAAACTGTGGAATTATGTTGTGCTTTTTTGTTTTGGAGAATATTTGCTTGATGTCCTCTAAGTGGGTCCAAGCTCCATTAACCTTGAGTAATCTATGCATTTATTTTGTATCAGCATTTTATAAAACATTGCATGTAGGCACATTAATCAGTAGTGCAGATATTTAATGCAATATTTTATTATTTAGCATTTGCTGTCCAGATGATTTTTGTTCTAAACTAAGATCAATTAGGTTATGGTTCGAACTAAGACATCAACAACCAGCCTGCAGGTGAAAGAAAAATGTTAAACCTCCAAATCTGTCACCCATAGTTGTATCTTCCAACAAATCGAACACAACAACAAACAAATACTAACATTTTCTTTGATTTTGGACCATGATGGTAATGTAGAACAATCCCTTTTGTTCCTATGTGATAAAGATGCTGCCCAGGTAAAACCAAAAAAGTTACTTTGACATGGTCAATGTGGCTTTTAAATCATGTGATAGAATCAGAGCAATGCTTTTAGAATATAAAGTTCAAACAACTAATTTTAAAACAAAAAAAACAAAAACATTGTCAAATCATCATGAAAATAGACCTGTAATAATTTCAAGTTTTACATTTTGCACATCCGTTTTTAACTTTCATCTCAGTAGGGCTTTTTTGTTACCACTGCAGCCTCAGGCTTAAAAAAACAAAACTTCTTAAAATTAGATTAGATCCATCAGTACCTGTTAAGCAGCATCATAAAATGTGTCCTCTTACATTTCCTAAAGTAATTCCTTTCAAGATTAAAAAAAAAAAGTTTTACTGCTATCATTTACAATTTACAACATTAAAAAAAAAATACTTCTCAATCAAATATATGTTTTCACACACACCTACCCATACACCTACAAGCACAAAAGCGTTTGTGTGGAATACGAACTGGAGACTTTCGGAGAAGCTTAGCTAAGCTCCTGTGGGACCTTTGAGGTTAAAATAGACCAAAAGTGACCAAAATGTCAGAAACAAAGCAAAAGAAACAGGAAAAATACTAAAAGATAGAACTCGAAAAAGCATGTCAAGTGAAGCCAGCTGGTTTTGAATTGCAACATAAGTTTGGAGCCCAAACGTTTGAGTCCAAAGCGAAACAAATATCATCAATGAGCTCTTGTTCTCTTTTCTTCTGCTTTGTGTGGAATACTGTCACCTCCCTACTCCGGTGCTCAAGGTTTTAGATTGTATCTGGTTTTCATGCTGCTCATTATGTTTTTGTGTGCCCAGGCACACACTGATAAACACTGTAATTTGTACAGAAGAAAACAGTGCACAGTCTGTCTTTATTGTCATGTTGTGACAGTGTCCTCGGTGTGAAACCATGTCTTCTTCAGGTTTTCGGCCGTGTGTTTATAACTCCCCCCAATCACCTCCCGTCTGACTACATGCCCGCGTACTTGTCTGCACTCTCTCCATAGCTTTCCCTCTCACTGGGTTTCTAAAAGCGACTTTGATCATTTTAACAGCCTTATAAAGCTGACAGGATCACCAGAGAAAATGTCCTTCTGCACCAGAGTGGATGTTGAAGTGACGTTGAAATGACCTGACATTTATGGGTTCGCCAGGGACTGAGATGACAGCCGGAGGAGAATGTCTGAACACAGAAAGAAAAGTTGAAACGGGCTGTAAAAACAACATGGACGTGCCATTCAGCCAACTAAGTTGCCATTCTCTTAAAGTTCTGTTCTGTTTTTCATTGCTGTGGGATTATAATTAAAATTTTGCAACGGAGATGTTTCTGAACCAGCTGGACCTCTGAACTCATTTTAAAAGCAATATTTTGACCTCGAAGCATAACAGGCATGAAAACTAGATAATCAAGAGAAAAAAAAAATTTCTTAAAACCTTAAAACTGTGATTCAACACCAGAATTACACAGTTTAAAGGATCAGCAGGACCTGTTTTCTACTAGCTTTGCTGAACAGTTGCTCCCTGACTTTTAAAATTACTGTGCAAAATGTTTAAAAGAAAAAAGACGTTTTATCGATGGCCTACCAGGTAGGTATCCTGAAAGCTTAGAGGTCAATTCAAGAACAGCAGTGTTTGGCATTGTGCGAGAAAGCCTGATCTAAATCAGAACAGTTTGAGAAAACTTGTAATGGATTTTCGTATTATAGTTGTTGGGATTAAAATATATTTTTTTACAAAAGAAAAAAGAATTCTACTTTGTTGTGATTGTGGGAAAAATTTTCTTGACTTTATTGCTCAGAAAATGATTTAATTAAAAAGAACTCAAATTGTAGAAAATGTATTTGATCCATCTGTTAGTTAAAGAAAATATAATCCAAAATTCCACATTTTTTTCTACCACCCAGCAGGAACTCAGAATCAAGAATCAGTTTATTTATATAGCGCCAATTTACAACAGACGTTGTCTCGAGGCATTTTACAAGAAAATGAATTCAAATCATGGGTAAATTATTGCAAATACATTTGAAAAAGTTTCCAATCCAGTCTTTGACTTGCAGCCAGGGCCACACTGGGAGATTTTTTAAGGCCAGGAGCCAGTCATCCTTGCCCTCACACGCATGTTCACACCCACACCTAAATGCATGGACACAAACAAAATGCATTTGTGCACATACACACTAGTAGCAAATTCCAAATAAAACTACACTTATAGGACCTTGTGATTTCTAAATTTGGAATATACAGTAACTTTACTGCTGTATTTGTGATAGTAGAAAAATAATAAAGGTTTTACATAAGTATTGTGAAGGTTAGAGCTTTACAGAGTCATATCAAGTTCTAATATCAGCCTCCTTAGTGGCACATCATCATACGGGGAATACTAATAAACACAGTAAATCCAATATTGGAATACACAAACTTTCACGTTTTAGCTAGGATACATGTCAGCAACAGACAGAAAAACGTAACAACACAATCACTTAATAGAATAACGCTTTAGCGCCAACAAAGCTATTATTACAGGTGAGAGCCATATATGTGGATTCTGGCATCTGGTGATGTTCATATGTCACTTGGTGCACGTTGTTGCTCTACTGTAAAAATGGTTCTGTGGCTTATCCCAAATGCTCTACTTCCCCTGAAGCACCAGCAGGACTGGCCACCTTTAATAGCAACCATATGCTTGCAATGTTTTTCCTTACACTCTTGTTCATACAGTGTGATAATGTAGCCACTGATTTGGCCTTGTATTCATATATATGATGGTAAGATTATTATTATTCCCATTTGTTGGACAAATGAAACATTTAAAAATTAATTTTTATCATTATTATAAAGTGGCTTATAAATCAAGTGATTTTAAAATCAAGGTCTTAGCTATATAGGTGTGTTCAGCCTCAAGTACCTATGGGGGTCTCTGAACATCAGACTTTGTACACTTTAAACACAAAATGTTAGTACAAAAAGTTTTTCAACTAAAAAAAAACATAAACCTTAAAAGTTATTTGCATCTTTTTTTAATGGCACCATGGAGGGTTGCTGAATAAATCTGCTACTTTTCTGCAATTTGCCCCGTCCTCCTTCAGCACCTTTCTCTTTTAGCCTCTCCCTCTATGCACCGCCTTTCCTCTTTCTTTTACCCCATCGGGAAACCGTATCCATTACTCTTCTGTAGCATCACTCGCTAGCTGCGCTAATTGCCGCCTCCAGACACAGACCACGCCCCTTCCCCTACACCTTTGCAGTTGATACATACGCCTGGGGCGGATCTTAATCGAAATAAACCAATTTTTTGTTGCAGTACAGCAGGTCAATCCTAGGCCGGCGCTTCGGGAATACACCCAGTTCTACACCAATTGAGCATGAATGTAGCGACAGTGGAGAGGAAAAACTCCCCTTTAACAGGAGGACACCTCCAGCAGAAGCTGGCTCAGTACAAGCAGCCGTCTGCCACGACCGACTAGGGGTTTGAAGAGACAGAAAGCTGAAATAGATGCAGAGGACACAGAAAAAAGAGTTTATAGCAGCAGTTGTAGAATCAGATTTTTTAAATCCTTTTCAGTTTAAACAAGAACTGCAGAGGACCGTTTTTACTTTTTTGTTTATTAACCGATCACAGCCCTTTGTGTCTAGGTCGCGTTCATTCATATCTTTCTGTCTCTATTTATTCGATTTCCTAACACACTGTACAGATTAAGTAAAAGTGAAGTAAAAACTGAAGTAAAATGATTAATAAAAATATGTCAGAGGAAGCTGAACATTTGCACAGTCAGCCACTTATTGCGTCTGGATAGCTCAAGTGGAATGTTGCCTGACTTCAAATTGGTAGGTCATGGATTCAAATCCATCCCATGGCAAAATATACCACAGAATCCAGTGTGGGTCCTTAGGCAAGACCCTTTGCCCTATTGCCTACCTGGCGCCGCAAATGGCTGCCTCGGTGTAATTACACCAAAACAAATTCCTAGTATCTCCTGTATGTACCTGGCAAATTAAGGTGATTTATTCTTTCTGTCTGCATTTTGTTTGAGTGACTAACAAAGTGTTACTGAGCAGCGGAGAAAAATGCATGAGCAGCCAAGCGTCCTGTGCCTGTTGAGGATGTTTGTGTTCAGTTTTTGTATTTCTTAATGTGGTTCACTGGCAAAAAGGACATAAATGCTATTTAAGTGAGAGCAATGGGGAGTGAAAAGCTTACACATTCTAGGAAGCTTGCTTTCCCCATCAGTCTGCTCCAAGCCAGAAGAGTTAATGATGCCTTTTAGAACAACAAAGTGTTAACAGAAAATGTAATCCCTCAGGGGATGGATCAGAGTCTACATTCAGTCTGATTCTTCGGATTTTGTGTTTTGAAGTCGGCCTCTGGCTATTCTCAGCAGCTCCTCGGGGCTTTCCCCACAAAGAAAGCCTTCTACCTTAATGCCTTCAGAATCACAGACAGTGCCTCAGGTAACAAACCTAACTCATCCAGTGGGGTCTGCTTGTCTTGGTTAGGAAACAGATGTGTAAAAATGTCAGATTTTATACATTTTTTTAAGAGGAGGGAAAAAAATCAGCGTCTATGAGCTACAACCTATTGAAAGCAATGACACGCTTCTTTCACAATACAAACCAAGAGATGTTACGAGTCACTTCTGATCATAGTAATTACATCCTCATCCTATGCTTTTAGTGTCACACTAACATCATTTTTTGTAAAGTGCCACCTTTTTCACTGTTGAAAAAGGAGTGTGACATCTACTCAGAAGTTTTGGTAATTAAAGATGACACATTTAATTTTCTTGTTTTTCATTATGTAGAGGCCAGAGGAACGTCTGCAGGGATTTTTATGGTGGTTTTCTTAATACATTTTTATACTATTCTAGAAACTACAATGCTTTGGATATGTGTCAAAAGGGATTGTATATATTAGCCACAAAGATTTTTTCATTAGTTCTTTATTTAAAATGGACCATTGTCTTTACTTTTCTTTTTAAAACCATATGAAATTCTAACATCCAATTTTCCTTACAATAGCTCAGGAAGCAAGCTGTATGAATGAAAATATAACATCTTTCTTTAATGTAATCTACCACATACTTCTGTTTTTCAAATGTTCGCCTTTTAGTGTTGCGTGTTTGTCTGAAAGCAAACATAATGTAAGGTAATGGGCTTTTTTTGACCTTAGCTTCTCTTTAAACTGCTTCAGGTATCCACTAGAGGGCGTTTTGGAGAACTGCTGCAGACTCGAGGGCTCCGCATTATTGGGCCAAACGTGCATAATTATATTCGATGCATCTTACTGTTTGCCACTTCTTGTTACAACACCTTGTTAAACATCATATCCTCTTCAATTTTCAGACCCGGATCTTATCTCTCTGACGACTCAGCTTCCAGAAGCTAGCTGTCAGTGTGGCTGGAGTTTGATGAGCAATTGTCCGAGGTCTTGAGGATGTAGGTTTACCTGTAGATCTCTGAGAACAAATTGAAGTTCATCTTGCTTTAAATTTGCCGCATCTGTTGGACAGAAAACACTGAACTCACTCCCTTTGCTTGGTCTTGCTCCAAAGCAGTGAACGAGCAACTCACCAATGCATTCGGTATTGTTTTAATTTTATTTAGACATCCCTCTCCACCATGGTCACTGTGTTAAAATAAATGTATATTATCCCAGAACACCATGTTGTGTACTGCAGAGCCAGAGGTTTTCAAAGGATCTCACTGTTATGTATCTTCCGGGCTTTGAACATGTGCGTGAACAACAATGACCGGCAACCATGTGAGGGTTGTGTGTGACCCTTGTGGTCCATGTAGGTCCATTCCCAGCAGGTGTGCTGCAGCACACTAGACACGAGTCTCGTTCCACTCTGCTTAAAGAGAGCTGGTTGCCAGAAACACTTGGCCTGATTGTTAACCTATGAGGTAATTTTCTATCCCACCTGTGTCTCCACCTGAGACGTTTCCTGTGCTCATTAGTAATTGGTGTGTTTTCTTTCCTCGAATGTTTGCCTTTTTTAGCCCTGGTCATCCCTGAGTTTCCCCTTGTCATACCAGACTTAGCCATAACCTCCTGGTTCACCTTCTCCATGACTGCTTTTCATTCTGCCTTGTTCTCATTGTCACCAACCTCCCAACAACCTGCCCACCCTATCGAGTTGTGCAGCTGGTTCTCCTGCCCACCGTGGCTCATCCCACCCCATCTGCTACCCTCACACAAACAACCTCAGACTTCACATGCCTCTTTCCCTATTAAAGTGTATCACTCATTGCCAGCAAGATTATTATTACTACTCACCTCCTCCAGTCAAAACCAATAATTTACCCATGTCCTCAAAAGCTTCCAGCTCCCCATGTCACAGTTTACAGCCCCAGATCAACACCTGCACATTTCTTTAATTGTAAATTAAATCATTTTACCATTTTTATTTTATCTCCTATAGTTTTTCCATGTGGGTCAGAGGCCTAAGCAAAGCCATGCCATAAAGATGTTTTTATATGTTATATTAATTGTATAGCCAGAGAGAGGAGATGCAGAAATCTTTTAATATACATATTAAGTTTAGCTTTTATTTTTAACGGTTCTCCAAAAAAGCCTATGGTATTTCCATACAAAAAATGAAGCATTTAAGAGGGGAATTTCTTATTTGCATTCAGTTTTTACCAAAAAAATGTAAATAAGCATAACAAAAGAAAAAACCCAAATGTGTAAACCTTTAAGTTAGGACTAAACAATATCTTACAATTTTGGTCATTAAGGTATCATTGTACCCAATATTCGTGTTGCAAATAGCTCTTCAGACAGCAATTAATGTTGGGTAATGGATTTCAATAGTTTAGAAGTTGTTTTTTCATGCTGATGCAACATTTAAATAGTTGGACAGCATGTCACTACAGTCAAAGTGCACTGGACACAAATGAAATTTAAAAAATATTAAAAGTCACAGAGTAGGACACACCGATTGGAAAAACATGAAGAAGAAATATGTTCATTTTTTATACTCGTTCAACATTTTTTTTAATCATGCAGCTCTACTTTCAGGTAAATTAATCAAATCTACTAAAGAGGACACCCAAATTGTGGTATTGGACCTGAAGGAGCAAAAATCCTAACAGCTAAATTAGATCAGTTCCTATTTTTTTTTAAAAGACCTAATCAGACATTTCCTGGCTTTAATGCCTAATTTAAACTGCTGGATTTTGGGTTCTAACATCTCAGTCATTCCATTCAAAAGCAAACTAAGCAAGAGCAACATAAAGTGACATTTTGAGGTCGCTGTGCAGTGACAAGTTTTTGTGTTAATCAGCTCAGCGTGCAACAAACATATGCAGTCTTGTTTCCACGAGCCCTTATGTCAACCTAGACGTGCTAATTTTTACACCCCCAAAAATGTTGAATGTTTATTTTTAAACGTATTTAGGTACCATCACCTCAAACCAGCATATTAACAAATTAAGTTTAACTTCCTTAAATTTTATTTCCTACAGTAAGGTAAACATGTTTTATCTCTGTTACTGTTCTGAGTGGGATTAACTTTTCTTCAACAGTGAACAGAATTTTCTGTATGTAAAGTTTAAGAATTGTTTTTATATTTGTCTGTATAAGATATGTTTAGCTTGTCATTTTGAAAATGTTCGTCCTTTAATCCTGGATATCTTTTAAATGTTTCTCCTAAACTCTTCATATTCGCCATTGCAGATGTTTTCTTCCACCTTTTATCTTTATTCCATTTTTAACTAAATTCTGTTTGTTTGCTACCTGGTTGCTGTAGTGAGATGACCCAGTTTCCCCAGTTGGACGCTTCCATTTTGTATCCACATTGTAGCTGCAGTGGAACGAACTCCTTTATAATCTACATAGGTCCAATCTGATACTAGTTGCTAAGTTGCATAATTACAACGTTGTCAAGAACTTACTACAAAGCATCAAACGCATTCTCACTTAACTGTACAACAATACTAGCAATGGGTTTTTCACAAGCTTGAATGTGATGCTAAAGATCAGCATCTCCATTAGATTCAAGATTTGACTTCTAGAGAACAGAATTGAATATCTAAAGATCATTGTGACCTTTAACTCATGTATGAGGCTTTTAGTGCTTTGGATGCTGATTGGAATTTTTTTGTGATCTCCTGGTTGGATTGTTGATGGACACGTTTCCACATGGTTGCACTCATTTATTTTAATTCAGACTGAATTGGTCTGGGAGAAACCGAAATAAAATATAGCACTTTTTTTGAAAGTGCATTTAAACAGGATGTGTTTTCCAGCTTACACTGAGCCAGTAGGATGATCTGTTCAGATTTTTGGAGTGTGTGTGAGTGTGAGGGTGAGTGGGTGTGTCTTCTTCACTCTGTTGTCCACCCATAATCGATCTTTTCAGCTTCTCCCTCATTTGTGTGTCCTTCATGGTACTTTATGTTAAAAGCTATGGTTAAATCTCAGTTTTACTGACAGAATCACTCCACTTTCTCCATCTCAAAACAAATGCAGAATCACACCTGTTGATTCTTTCATGCGTTTTTAGTTTAAATTCGCTTGCTTTGTTTTTCTTTTGCATTTTTGTAATACCTCAACATGTCTGTTTTCTTTTTTTTATCTCTTTCTTTCTTTGACTCTTTCTACAAATGTTTAATATATTTTTGGGACCATCTAGTTGTTTCTGTTTTGTTTTTTTACTTACAATGTCTTGTGCTTTTACTAGAATTTGTTGTGTTTTGTTTGAAATCACCTTACCTTAACTGAAAAAGTAACCATGCCTTGTCTAAACTGTTGGACAGGATTGTTTTACCTTTCATATCTGAATAAGAAATAAAGTAGTCAAAGTAGTATTTTTAAAGTCATTGTTTTTTTCTGTAAATGGCTTTAATATCCAATTTTAAACTTTTTGTGGCCTAATGCAAAAATCTATTAACCTGGGAGTAACAAGTTTTTATTGTAGCTGCATAAACTGAATCCACCCTCTGTAAACCAAAATTTATTTAAAACATTTATTTTTGAAGCTGCACTAAGAGTAACGGCAACTTTGATCAAGATTTGCTGCCAATAATGTCTATAGTATGTGTGCAATTCTAAAACATTTTACACAAAAATGCAGTATATATCAGACCTAAAGCTATTTATCAAGATATTATGACCGTATGGGAATAGTGTGCTTTTAAATTCTAACTACACAAAGAAATAAATATTATTAGGGATGACTGACCTCCTAATTTTAGTGTAATTGTAAAACCCAGAGATGCCATCTTACGAAAATAAAACGGTTTGCTTTTGTGCGGCGTTAAGTGGTCAAAACCATCACAAGTTAGGATTTTTTCTTTTTATTTCTCACCATTAGCTGTAAATGAAGTTCTTAAATTAATTTTACATACTGAACACACCCCGGGTCTGCCACACACAGACTGGTTGTAGTTGAATGCCTGACATAATTAGCCATAAAGTTGAAATGTGTCCCAATTAGCTTTGGGCTGTAGCAAAACTTGGTTGTACACTGCCGTTACTCCCCCCTCATTAACCTTTTAAAAGGACCCGAAATGCATGCACGCATCGACTTGGAAACAGAGAGGGGTAAAAAAAAAACAAGGTACAGGCGTCGATGCATAGCATCTCCACATTAACACATCTCATCTCCTGTTGCACAAAAGAGTTGGGGCCTCAATACTGCAAATCATTTGAATATAATCACGATCTTAGCGGTGTAACTGTTTGGGATTAATGTTACAGAGAACAATAAATCAGGCTAGAGGTAGAGCAGGGAACATTTTTATCCAACATGTTTTTCAGACACAAAATTAGGAGAAATAACAAAAAAAAGGTCAGGAAAAATTAGGACTGTGGTCTTAGACTTGTCTACATTACTAATTTGGTTTTTTACTGAATTTTATGTGTTGTTAAAATAACTAATCAAGAACTATTTTTGAAGTGGTGAAGCAAGAGCTAGAATTGAAAATAAAAACTTTTGGCAGGTTGGAAGAAATCATCCGACAGCATGAGAGTGAGAAGTAAATTTAAAGCAAACTAGAATCCATTAATATGTATGAAACTCAGTTCTGTCTATACTGCAGATAATTATCCTGCTTCTTTGGGGAATATGACAAGAACTGGATCAGTATCAAGCTGGTTTGATTTTTACACAGACAACAATCTGTATCCCTGGAACTTGGATTGCCTATAAATAGGCTCAGTGGGGGGAAAATGCTATTCGACATTATTTTGAATCTAGTCAGACAAACGTCTTGTCTGATCCTTGCATATCTGAAGTTTTAGGGCTTTATTTGTGAGCAGATTACACTGCATCTAAGTTGTAACATAAACCCTGATAATTTTTTCTCACACCTAGTTCAACTCATAAATATATTAGCTGATGGCTTGCTGAAAGCTTCAAGCAACGTCGCTTGAGGCATTGCCATACCAACTCAGACAGAATAAGCAACAAAAAAAAAAATTAGGTACTGAATTTTTCACACTGCTTCTGTTGTCCTGTAAAGAGTGGAGCCAACCCTTGGGATATAGTATTAGGGCCCAATACCAATGTGATCAATACATTTGGTTTTTGTCAACATGGTTTGTTCAATTCGTGGAAAGATTTTCTGGAATGCCGAAAAGTCTGTAGAAAGTGTGTAGAAAAACCTTCAGATCTTGGAATTTGGACTTTTAAGATCTAATATTTCCTGCTCAAAGCTAAACGTTCGGTATGGCTCCCACTGTAGAAAATATAGTATTTTCCGAAGGTATAAACTATATCATGTTTACCCAAAATGTTTACTTAAATGCTGAAGATGAGTTTCTGGTGGTGTCTTAAAGGCATGATCTTAGAAGTCTGGGCTGCTGTGATGTCTTAGATTGTTGTTTTGCTGCAATTGTAGAAGTAAATAGAGAATGAATTGAAGGATTGGGGCCATTTGTGAAGTAAAGCAGGGACTGTTTTGGTTAGTCATTATATTGATGTGTTTAAGATTAGCCGAAAACCAAATGTTCTCATTTACCTGTCAGTCTACCTGTTGATGCTCACCTGTTGTTGCGACACCTGAATCATGAAATACCCACATACAAACCCCTGAAATCTCCCTTCTGCAATGGATTCACAATAGATGCCTATAGCATCCTCTTCTAAAGCCAGAAAGAAATGGCTTTTCACCTGTGACATGGAAAATATTGATCAGGAATCAAACAATCAAGAGTCTACTACTGTCATAGTTTTAGTAAGGGCTCTGCAAGAAGACGACTCAGGAGACAACTGATCAGGTAAGTAAGTTTTTTGAAGTGATTGTGTGGAAGTGAATGGGGATCTTTGGACGGTAGCAGGAACTCTGGGACGACGATCGAAACCGGGAGCTCTGGAGGGAGGCAGACAGATGAGATGACGAATCTGAGAGGAGGAACTATTCTTGTAGATCTTAATTGGGTGGTGGACTGTCTACAGCCAGGGAGAGATAACCAGATCTGGTTGTCTTGGTTTGTGGTGTGTTGCTGATAGAGGCGCGGTCCGGAGAGGGGAGCGTGGAAGGATGGATGGTGGAGGCTGTCAGTTGAAGTTGGAGGGTGAACTGCGAGCAAGAGCGAACCTTGGATGGAAGAGGACTCAGTAGAGTAGCTGGCTTCTGTGAGTTTAGTCTTGAATCTTAATCTTGGCAGAGAGGTGTGGAGTGTTTTCTTCTGAGCTGGAACCTAGGTTTTGCAAACACGAGGGTAGTTAATAGGGATACGAGAGACCCAGAAAGCAACAGAACAATGAGAGAGTTCACAAAAACACGAAGAGGGCTTGGGATCACCATGGAAGGTTAACAACCACTCGATGCATGAACACCAAGCCGCTCCCTTTATCCTCCACCACTTGATAAGTTTGATTAGTCGCACCTGGGCGACCCAGGCAGCAACTCAGCAGCTCCAGCGGAGGACAGCCTCCTTACATGCCCCCCCTGGGGGAAATCATAGGAAGGAAGAAAACAGCAACACACCAGCCAAGAACAGGCCATTTCCTGACAACTACTTATTTAAGATTGCTGTAGGAATAGGTACTCAAGAGATCTAAACCAGCTCAGAGCACAGAGATTATGGATTGCTTTGCAGAGGGTGAGTGAACTAGACAATTTTTACGAAATCACTTTGTAAAGGTATTTATATAGGCTTTTCTCTATTGGGCGTTGAATCTAAACCTAGGATGTGTATTTTGCATTTCAACAACCAAAAAAACAGAAGATAAATTTGAAGCTGTGTCATAATTTTGGAGGGAAAATCATGTAGTGTGGCTGTAGCGACACACCATGTTTTCATCCTTCTAGTTCACCCACAAGTGCTTCCATAGTGCTATTTTCAAATTTTCTTTTCCAGAATGTAATGCTCAACTTGTGAAAGTACATCAAAAAATGTCTGAATGTGTCAACAATGACTTGCTGTCCATCCAACATTGAACTGATCTGCCTCTCTTAGACCTTTCTAAAGTGAAAGATCTTTTTGCCACTGCAACCAATTTTGCAGTCTGGCCTCTTTTATTACACTGTGTGACAGTATTTACTGGCAAGCTTTTACAATGTCCAGCTCCAATAGTGTAAAAAGTCCAGTGCAATTTTAAATTGCACATTGAAAGGCAGTAAAGTAAAATGTACAGACAGAAACTGGAACTGATTTGCAGATGATATTCATTGTTAGAATAATTATTTGGCCTTTTAAATTCTGTGCAAATGAATGTAAAAGCCTGGAAAATATATCAAAATAAACGTTAAACTATAACAGTCCAACATTTTTCACAGGTTTTTACCATTTTCGCAATAAGGAATCTTCACACATATATTCTTTTAGATAAAAACACAACCCTTCAGATCAACTCAATCTGCAGCAAAATCTTCTGTATTTTCTTCTCTAAGCCCAGCACCAAAAATACTTTTGGGACAGCAGATATAAAATCCTCCTTTTATCTTTCTTTCTCGTCTTTTATTCTTCTAAAATGCCATTGTATTGAACACAATAAGATTCACTCGCTTTCCTTCTGTCTTTGTTACCCTCCTAATCACCATTGTACAGCGGATAATGCAGCAGCTGTTTCTGCTGCACAGAGATGGAATGGCCTACTGTCAACCCTTAAACCAACACACACACAGCCTGACAATGACATTTCATTTAGGGACCGAGTGCATTTGTTGATGGGTTGCTACCACTCCAAGTGTAACTCTGTGAATTGAGCTCTCATGTTCTTTTTTATTATTGTTTATCTCTGTGCACTGAAAGCGAGAGCATACATCTGTTAGCTCCTGCTGCTCGCTCACACAGAAGCACGACACTTTTGGCTCGGAGCTACAGTGAGTCTTATCTCAGCTTTTTTTTTTCTTTCCTTATAATGAAACCAGGTAAAGAGACTCTGCATGCTATTTTGGTCATAGTAACAAAGCATATAGAACAGCTACTTTGAAGAACTGCTAAGGCGAGTGCACAGGATGCCAGGAAAAGTTTGGTAGCTGTTTTGCTCTTGCTTCGCCACGGCATAAATTAAATAAATCTGTCTTGTGGAAAAGCAAGACAGTGTACAATTAATCTTGACATTCAAAGCATGCAAAACTGCTTGATGCAGGGAATTTCTGTTTTTTAATAACATCAAGTAGGGTGGGGAACTTAATGCAACATGAAGGCGTCCATATTTCAGACGAGGAGCTGAGATGTGTGCTTTTACCTTGAAAGTCTGAGGTAACACAGGCTTAAAAATAGACATAATTTTGTTTGTTTCATATCACCAGACTAGAAACATTTAAACATGTCCATAACTTGTGTACTTTCAAAATAACAACTTTAGCTAATAAAAACATTATGGACATATTAATTTTTTTTACTTGACACCAGAAAACCATGATGAAATTCATGAAAGCAGTTATTGACTTAATTGCATTGCTCTCTGGGAATAAAAAGGCCATTCTGATAATTATTTTTTTTTTGCTAATTAATGTTTAATGTTGCACCATGGGTCAGAGAGTAACGCAATTTCAATCCTCTGTATGTCCTGTACATATTGCAGTTTTGACAAAAAAGCAACTTTGACTTTGACTTATCTAATTTTGTTAATGAATGGAATGATGATTATTTTGAGAAGACCAGAAGAAAGAAAATAAGTAACTAAAATGTGTCTTTCTGGAAAGCCAAAAAACACAAAAACTGTCATGGTCTCAGGTAACGTCAACAACAAGATGTTGAGATGTCTTGAACTAGTGAACATTTGCACTGTAAACCAACTGTAGAAAGCTCACAGACAGACTGACTTTTTTTCCTTATCTAGCTCCAGAGTCAACCCCAACAAAGAAGAATAGAATACTGTCCCACAGCAATGTTTCACCAAGCTGTTACACACTGGTAAAATCCTAAATCAGTTTTTCTTCACCAAGCAATCCGATTACAAGAATCTGGTAATATTGTTCTGAAT
This sequence comes from Orestias chungarensis, assembly GCA_032876305.1. Lineage (NCBI taxonomy): Eukaryota > Metazoa > Chordata > Actinopteri > Cyprinodontiformes > Cyprinodontidae > Orestias > Orestias chungarensis. Next base: position 1,938,891 of record JAVLVB010000407.1, on the reverse strand, counting down.
CAGGCATAGGGGTGCTTTGCAGAAAAGTTGACTAACTATGCAGTGTATTGATAAAGTTGAGCTATACAGTAACTTATTATGTTCTCAAACATTTGTGACCAGATGAGTGAGTATTTTGCACAAAATAAGACTAAGCTTTATTTTGAATGTATGGGAAAACATTATTGTAGGGTTGTTTCTTCATATCTCTGTCCAGAAAGGCAGGTTCAGTGGGTTTGATGAGAGCTTATCAATTCCCCTGCTGTTTTTTGTTTTTTCATTTTTCATCATTTTTTGATGGCGGAGTTCTGCTAGGCTTGAAAGAAGCTATAAAGTAAAGCTGCAAACAAAGAAAAATGTCAGGTATTGGTCCTCCTCTGAACACAGATGAACGGATTAAATCTTGTATGCACCTGCATTTATGTTCTATTTCAACATACAGAGTTATAGACTTCAGACAGCAATTCATTTTTTAAGTAAATATTAATTCTTAACTAGGTCTTAATTCCGAAAGAAACTTGCATATTCATGACTGTGCCAAACCTTAAATGACTTTGTTTCTTATGGACTGTAAATGTGCCTATGATTTTCTACACTTTTTACTTTTTAAACCGTGTTTGTCATGTAGGTTGCTTGCTTTGCACATGCTGGAAGCATGAAAACAAAAAGTAACATATAGCAATTACAAAGCTCTCAATTAAAGCATTACAAGAAAAGCTATTAATGGTGCCCCTAATGAGCAGCGTTAACAGTCCTTGTGATTTTCACATTGCATGTGTTTATCGAGAGTTAATCAAACGTATCTAATGTAATGTAATCTTAAGCAAGTAGGTACATTTTTGTTGTGCAAAACCTACAGTATTCTGTGCGAGATCTTCTAGCACTAAAGTAAGTTTTTTTTTCAGCTAATATATCAGAGAATAAACTTAAAATGTAGATGTATGGCCTACTAAACTACTCTAATTGTGACTTGTGTTATAAAATATACCGAAATTATTATGTGTCTTTTGAAGAAAACATTCGGCCTTAATGGTTTATGATTGCTGAAATCAGATGTGGACACGAAGTTTCACCATCACCTGTGATTGTTGAGTTACTTGAAGAGAAAATAAGCACAAGTTATCATATAAGCTCAAATGAACGGTCATGTTTTCTGGTGTAGAACAGTTAGATTTTAAAGCACAAACAACATCCATCACCTATCATGTTCATTAAATTCTAATTTATCTCATCCACCTGTTGCTGTAGAGTCAGACTAAATGATATTCTATGATTGTACAATCAAAACATCCTTGTTGGTTCATGCGCCTGGGAAACCACCCCGACACTTCAACTAGCAGAAGGTGGTGTTCTCTCCTCTTAAGCTGACTTAATTTCTCCAATCTTCCTTTTTTTGAGCACTCGGTCAATATTCAAAAAAATCCAAGGCTGATGTTATTTTAGCTCCTTAGAAAAAGCCCAGCTGGGACTTCCATATTTACAGTATATAACTATAATTAATTTCTGCAGCCTTCGAAATGTATTTTTAATTATGTTTTTGCTTCTTTTTTTGTGTGTTATTGAATAAATGAAAGAAAATAACTAGCTGTGACGAGGTTTACTTCCTTTTTGTTTATATTTTAGATTGGCTGTTCTTCAGGTTTATCAGTTTTTTAAATATTACTATCATATTCCCACATTCCATTGCTGCCACTACAAAGTTTTACAATAGGATGAGGTGTTAAAGGTAAGGAGCAATAGAGGTTTTGAGCCATGACTGGTTTTTTGAGGCGTTTACTTCAGAACTTTTATAAAAAGGGTGCAAAAAGGATTTTTTTTATTTATACATCACAACATATTTAGCCTTTCAAAGCGCTGTAAATCTTTATTTGCGCACAGGTTTGAGTTTTCAACCAACTAAAGCAAAATGTATTATTTTACAATGAATATGGTTGCTAAGAACATCCACCTGTAATCCCTGTTTTTACATCTCTGTTCACGAAGTGACTGGTAAATGCAGCATTACATGTGATTTACTCAGATCACCTAAAGTATCTGCTTTGTCACATGTCATGAATCAGACATTTCAAAGACTCTGTGCTTCCTGAGTGTCTGGAACTGACAGGCTGCATGTGAAGCTAATGGTTGAGATGAGGCTGCAAGGTTTTACTTGGGATGACTGCTGGCATCACAGGACTCCAGTACACAACAGTTTTCACTGCTAATTAATGTCAGAGAAGAAGAGATGAGAGGAGCAGAGAGGAGCGAGTTTCGACAGACTGGTGGGAATGAGAGGGCGCAAAACAAAGTGCAGAGATGGATTGCACTGAAATAGTAAAGCGAGTGGTTTATATTTTATTTGCTATTTGTGACTGAACATTTTCTTGTGAATATTGCCAAAATATTTTTTTTGCACATACTATTTTTATTATAGAATTGAGATAATCTAAAGTGACAAAATGTGGAACAAATAAACACTTGAACTAAGTGTGGTACGTATTTGTTTTAAATGGTTTAAATTCTACATTTTATTTAAACATGTTAATAAATAAAAAAACTGTCAAAATATTTAAATACTGTCTTCTAAATACATCAGAAACGTAGACGTTTCCCAAAATTAACCAAGTCAAAAATGACTCCAAATGTTATTTAAGTACTTTGTTTTTTGTTGTTTGTGTGTTTGCTTATTTGGTGTAGTTTGCTGTTTGTTTTATGTTGCATTCTTGCCCAGTCCTCTCTTAGAAAAGATAATTTACGAGTAAATAAAGTATACAAGAAACATATTAATCTTGGTCTTGAGAAAATTAATAATCATTTACATAAAATTCCTATCTGACCGTAATAAGAGCGGTCAGATAGGAAACACATTTTTTAATGCATCATATTTAAATATTTAGAAAAATACATAAATTCTATTGCGTCTTACTTGTTGGGATTTCTTCTTCTTTTTTTGGTTTTGCTTTTGCATAATTGCTACAGGTAATTGATGGATTAAAGTTTATTTGCTGTGTTAGCTGATGTTAAGCATGTTTGATGAGGCCTGCAAGCTGAGAAAGTCACTTAATTTCATAGCTCATTAACCTAATGCTAGCTGCATTCTCCTCCTGTCCCTAGCCTCTGACTCAGATAATGATTTAATCTATGCCCTTTGTAAAGACAACCAGATCTAGACTGTAAGAAAAGGAACAAATGATGGCTTTTGAATCATCTTCTTCTTCAATCATATCTGTGGAGTCTTCAAACTGACCACATTTTAGATATTATCCCTCATAATATATCCTTGTGGGATTTGACTTAATTTCTTGGGGGGGTTTTTATACAGCAAGAATAATATTAGAATTTTAACACTCTTAACATGGTTGCATTAAATGCCCAACTAAACATTTAGAAAAAGATCCATGTAAATAAATAAGTCAAATCGAAAAAAAAAGTTTTCAAGTCTTAAAATAAACGTTTTGTTATATTAAAACGGAAAGGGATAACATAATATACATAATTAAAATATGTTCTGAAAATGTGTTTGCTAAAACCCATAATATTTTTGACTTGACACATTCTGGTAGAGCGTTGATAAACTCAATTGTTGTTGCTCATGCTTTCACACATAGCAGGTTCCTTAAGTACCAGGTTAATGATAGAAATGTTTTGTCTCGACCCATAACTATTTTTATTTTGGTTTCAGTCCGTTTTAGAGGGCAAAATTGATAAATAAGCTTGTTCTCTTGTTATACTTCCTCAGGGCTTTGCATAGTTGGTGAATTTATTTATGTGAATCTGGTAGATTTTACTCATGGAAAGCAATCCTTATATTTACTATTATTTTTTAAGGCAAGGTATAAGGGGATTCTCATTTTAATCCCAAATCTTTTCAGCCTTTCTTTCCTCATGTCCTGAAGGTATTCTTAACATTTTCTTTTGCCATTGTGGGGAAAAAAGATGTAAATACAAGATACTCATCACCTTTAGGGTTACAGCAATTGCAGGTATTTGGGAAGCTTTAATGAGTCGCCAGCATCAGGTGTGTGTTAAATGCTGACTGTAAGTCTGGGAGGGGAAAGCTCCCTGGATAAAATTTAAATGTTAAGCGATGCATGTGCGCGCACACACACATACATATAAAGATGAGGTCCCAAATGGTGCTAATAAGCAGCACTGCTGGTGAAGATCTTATTTGTCAAACCCTGGGGCACCCACCACCAGACAGCAAGTAACCTGCTGAGCTCACACTCCTGCAGAAGAGACCCACACAAATGTGCAAACACGACAATCTATGGACCATCTGTTTGTGGAGTGTGACATTGGTTAAATGGACCTTAGGTTTTTAGAAACACATCTTTACCTGAAAGGACTAAACCCTGCAACACAGAAACAGTTTGTTCATTTATTATTTAAAGCTATTTTTAACATATGCAGCTATAAATAGGAAGAATATCGCTTTAGTTTAGATTTTACACTGAACATTGAACAGAAACAGAAACATTTTACTAATTTAATTGCTTGACTGGATTTTTCAGTATTTTATTCTGAAATGTATGCATGTAGTTTATGTACAAATTTAAACAAAGTTTGTACCTGGTTTCTAAGTGACTGGGAAAACATTGAAAACATTGTGGGATAACATTTTTGACCATCTCTTCTCTGAAATAAAAATAAATGTCCATACACATAACCTGACTATATGCAGAATTTAACGCAACAGAATAACCCCAAAATAGTAAATCATATGAAGGACAAGTCAAGGAATCAAGGAATCAAGGAATCAAGGAATCTTTATTGTCATCACATCACATGTGGTACATGGGGTGGGACGAAATTCTAGTCCCCCGGTCCAGCTTACACCCTGATAGCAATTTTAAGTAATGTAATAATAGGATTTGAGCTACTTAAAATCTACAATATGGACACAGAATCTACAGTATGGTACTTCGGACATA
>JAVLVB010000407.1:1916375-1927544 GCA_032876305.1 Orestias chungarensis | reverse complement strand
CCAACTAACAGATTTATTGCTAGGGATCGATGGATAACCCCCTTCCCATGCCCCTCTGAACTCAGCTCCTCAGAGAGATAATAAACAGGCCTTATCAGGAATTTCTAGCTCTTTGTTATATGCACACACTTCTAGTATGAAAAGAAACATGAATATATATGAAAGAAACATGGATATAAATGTTTACCATTCAACACTGCCTGAGCCATGCGCTAGCAAAACAAGGCTAATGATTAGCTGATTTCTTCTTCTACTGTTCCACCGGTAGATCACAGCGTCAGGTAGCTTATTACTGCCACATACTGACCCCAATTTTAACAGATTGTGTTAAAAAAGACAGCGTACTGTAAAGCGTGATTATAAAGCAACTAATCAATGACTGAATTAGTTGTCAACTATTTTAATATTCGATTTTAATCGATTAAAGCGATTATCCCTCATTCTTTTTTTTTTTAGAGTAGAATTTAAATTGGTACAAAGATAGTAATACATTGTATAAACCTTGGCTAACTAAAATAAGAGGAAAGTACAAGTGCAAGCTTTTATAATATACAGGGTTTAAAAAAATCATAATCATTAAATAAGAGATCAATAAAGAATTCTGAAAATTGATGTTCACATATTTTATAGCGAATTGGTGTTATGTGCTTTAACTATGTTTTTGTTATGGCCTTTTTCCTGACTTCCTGTTTTATTTGTAACAACTGTCCTGTTTCTTAAGTTCATTCAACTCATTGCCCTGGTGGAATATGATAAACTTTCCTACAGGTTTAGACTGGTAATCAGTTTATTAGTCTTTATCTCTTCTGTTCATCAGTGATCTGTCCCGTCCATACTGTGTACCTCAGAATGTCAAGATATAAAGATATCGGAAATCAAGTGTCATTTGGATTTTTAGGTATCAGCTTTACTTACATGACTTTTGTTTCAGCATAACAAATCAATGCTTTAACAATCAAATTACTTCTATAGGTGTTTACCCATCCACATATAATGCATTGTAACAAAGGTCTAATGTCATGCACAAGGTAATTAAATGCGTACAGGATTTGGTTTTGAGTATATTTAACTGCCTATACATTTACATTTATGTATCCAGCCGATCGTTTTATCCAAAGTATCTCACAAAAGAGGGTTAGACTTTGAACTACAACACAATTTACAATTATAGGTTACCTGTAGTTTTCTGGAAGAGCATTTAAGCCTACCTATGGTATACATCTGGATTATAATGACCAGTTTCATTCTCTACACGCTGGATTATTTCAGATCTGCACAAGACATTTTAGTGGAGCATTACAATTTAAATATTTGAAAAGATAAGGAAGATTTTCTATTTATTCATCTTCTTTTACAAGAAGATGAATAAGGTGATTCATCCAAGTAACTTCACCAAGTTACAGCAAAGATTTTTAAAAGGTTAATTTCAATCAAGCATTGGTGTGGGTGCTCTCTTCATCAAATAAGTTTTAGAAAGTACAAAAATTTCAGTAACAGCACAATAATATGGATATATCTGTACATATTACTTGCCATATAGACTTATTAAAAAAATAAAAAAATAAAACTTTATCCTGAATCTTATATCTGCCTGAACAAAGCTATCAGCTCTATTGTGGAAAGCTTTACAAGGACAACTTGTTGACTTCATTTAATATTGACACATTTTGTCTAGAGCTGTGGAAAAAACATGTCATGCTTAAACTATAAAGCACTAATTGCAGTAGTATTAATGCATCAATAAACATCACATGTTTTTGTTGTTAGCTTGGTATCTGCTTTGAAAACACGCACAAATAACCTTTGCTATTTAAACACAAGATATGTTTACTTTCATGTTTTCACTGAAGATACTTTTACTAACCTAGACTTTGGTATCTTGACAGAATCCATGGAGAGTTTTTGCTCCTAAGATCCCACTCTTCACTCAAGATCAAATATGGACAAGAAGAGCCTTGTCCATATTTGTTTTTACCCGTTTTAAACTTTTTAAGTATTGCTTCAACCGTAGAAAGGGGCATGATTAGAGTATGTGTTATTTTCTTTTTGTTACTATCTAATTGATCTTGCATGACTGCAATGTTCTCGTGTCTTAATTAATTTTAAACTATAACTAAAATAATCACATCTATGTTTTATGTCATATTTATCTACAATGTTAAATTATAGATTAAGGTAGATTGCTAAATGTTAAGGGTGGTTAAAATAATATGAGAGCCAGAGGTATCCTTTTATGTGACAGATTGCAAATAAAAAGATCAGGTTTGTAGCTTGATGTTAACCACATGTATGAGTTACTTCCCATCCAGTTGATCTCTCTTTTTGCTCTTGCTGTGCAAACTGTCTGTTTGATGGATTATCTCTATCTTCTTTAGTTCCTCTGTCTACCCCAGTCTGCATCTCTCTGAGTCTAATTGACAAAGCCTATTTCACCTTATGCACACATACTGCTTTTCAACTCTCTCTCAGGTAATTCCTTTTTCCTTGAAGTCATATTTTTTTTATTTGTTTTTGTATTACATGTTTCCAGAGAATGGAATCTTTTTCAAGTCCAGGACAACATTTTACAGAAAGAAAGTTAAGGTGTTCTTTTGTAGGATTTACATGACCCGATACGTACCTCTTTTACTTGCCTACAACCACAATCACCCTTATATTTTGCATATAGAGCTGGAGACTTTCTGTGAACATACATTGTTAAAGTTTAACCATACATTTTCCTTTAGAGTAAGATCTAGGCTTTGACTGTGCTGATTGAACATATAGATAGTCTTTATATGTTAACATGAACCATTTGGCTGCGTCTTTGATTTCTGTCCTTTCTTAGTCTGTCATCTTATATAGACAGTCATCTTGTGATTCTCAGATAATGGACTGAACAGCTTCGTGATATATTCAAAGCTTGGTTGTTTTAGACCTTCACCCTGAAAAAAGGTACAATGGATGGAAGGTTGTATGGATGCATGGATATGTGCAATTACACACATTTCGATCAGATTATCGTGATAAAACAATGTTGCTAATTTTTGTTGAATATAATAATTGGTAAAATGTTGAGATTAGGGGACTCAGCAAGTCCCTTAATCTCAGAGTCACTGACTCTTCTGCAATCTTTTGTACTTGAGCATGCATGTGGTCACAGTGGAGAGGAAATCTTTTCTTTGTATGAGGAAAGCATTGTCTATAGAATGTGTCCTATGTTAAAGGCCAATATCAGTGAACATGTACATGAACACACAGATGCAGTTTTGAGGGCTACAGAAGCCTTTTCTAGTTCCTTCCTTTTGGAGAGAAACACAAAAGAAACTAACAAAAAAAAAAAGTAACTGTAAACTAAAAGTTTCAGATGGAAGGTTTTAATCAGTAGCTTAAAATTAGAAAGAATGTATGCCTCACAGACAATAACAGCTGGTTATGCAAAACAGAAGGCCGATATATAAAGAATCTATATTCCTTTCAATTCTAGGAACCAGCAGTAAACCTATGATTTCTTGGGAACAAATTAAACAATCAAATCTCCTAATATAATACAAAGGTTCATTATCAGCAGTAGTATACTTCATTCTGAGCCTATGTTTTTACATTACTGTCAAAGGCTCAGAAGCAGAAATGAAATGTTATACATATGAAATATTATTTCACAGATGGGTAAATTAAATCTCTTGTCAGTGGTTATACTTGTCTGGTATAAAATGAAAAAAGTGTTTTATGTGTTTTATGTTTTAATGTGTGTTAGGTAGAGTCCAGCAAAGAGTGTAATATCTGAACAAAGGACAGAACAGTTTTAAAAATATTTCTGTAATTGGTTTTCAATTTTAATACTAACAGCAAAAATGAATCTGTTTAGTTGGAATGTTGGTCTGACGTCCAGTGTTGAACTGCAGCAGCACAACCTTGGTCTGTGTGGCATTCACTGCAGAACTTTGAAAGCTTGACTGACTCTGGTTGGATGAAAAATATCTTTTACAAAGGCTGTTTTGTTTAAAAGGTCTGCACTCATCTCATACCACATTTTTGGAGGGATAATGATGGCTTTCATGGTGCTAATGCTGGAGCAAAGAGACTGCAGGCATAATGTTTCCTCTGCTTTCTTTCTCTCCTTTATGCAATTTGCTGCACACATCCACACTAATAACTACTTTACAGAAACATGACCGGTTTTAGCTTTTTGTCTTTTGGCTGTATACTTCAGAACCACAAGATGCTTTCATGTTTTCTGAGACCCTTGACCCTCTGGGGTCCTTTCTTTCAGTCATCTATGTGTGTCCTTTTGAACAAGGATATGGTGTGAGGAGGTTGGGGGGGGTTCAATGAGAATAAATGTGTCAGGCTGTGTCCTTTCAGTGCCGTTTCTCAGGTTGTCCACAGGGAGTCGCCAGAGCGTTCGCTGCTGGAGCACCTTTCCACCTACCCACCGGCCCAGGTGCAATCAATTCCTGCTAATGAGCTGAAGCGGTATAAGAGGAGCGGTGGACCATCTTCTCGATGCCTGAGTATTAGCCGTTTCTGGTAACCTTTGTTCTCAGTGCCAGCCTACTCGAGTTAACTCTCTAGTGATTCTTATTCTCTAGGCTTATGTTTATGTTTCAAGTTCTCTAGTTGTTGTTTCAAGTTCTATAGTCTCAAGTTCCCTTAGTCCTCAGTTGTTTATTTATTTTCCCTAGCCTTCGAGAGTTTTTGCAGTTGGATACTTTATTATTTTGATGCTTTGTTTTTCCCCAGTCTATGTTTCACCGCTCCTCAGGCTCAGCTCCGTCTGCTCGCTCCAACACTCTCCATCAGTTGCGCTCACCCCCTGGACAACTTTTCCACCAGGACACAAGCTGAAAGGACTCATCACTCACTCCTCACTGGCGTCAACAACCTCCATCAAAAGTAAGATCTTTACATTTCGCTTTGTCCGCATCACCTCACCTGTTCTGTTTACCCGTCAGTGGTCTACGGTCTCCCGCGTCGTCCCTCCATCCTCTGAGTTTCCTCTGCTGAACTGTTGCCGTTCCCGCTGTCTCTGGATTCCCTCCGTGCCCGCTGTCTCTGGATTCCTTCGCCGTTTTCACGGCTTCCAGCTCAGAACAATATACAACCTATTCATTAAACTCAATTATTTGTACTCCTGAGAGTCCTCTGTTTCATGTGGGTCCGAAGCTTTAACAACATGACAAAATGTTCCCAGCAAAATTGATTCGGATCAATGTTTTTTAAATGAGAATGATGTGGAATCGCCATTGGCTACCAGAGTTTAACTATGCTCTTTACAAATTCTATTTCTGAATATAATATGAAATAACAGCTTCATGTCTAACCTTGGAAGATCAAAATACCTTAAAAAGGTTGTGATAGGTTCTTCAAAGATGAGTCGATATATATATCTAATCACCAATTAGCTGCTCCAGTCTCATAAACACATCAACTTTACCAAACCAGTATGAAAGATTCACGGGAGTTGGTGTGAGGATCCTTAAGAGACCATATGGAATGATCTGTAGAAAATTTATATTGGACATCTGCTGTTCTTGATCTTGTTGCTTGCCATTTGCCCGGACCATCTGCTATCGTTACATCACACTCAAGAGCCACAAAGCATCTATCTCTTTGACATGTCAAGCACTACAACGCAGTCTGCTCACTAGGTTCCGCTTAAGTGTGAGGTCTTGGCTTGACTACTGCATAATGCTATAAATCTTTTAGAATCCTTTATTTTGACAATTGACAGCAAACATATTTAGCAATCTAACACAAATGTAGTTAAGAAATGACAAAAAAACAACAATATTGTAACAATCTAAATTAAAAACGTATCAACCTTCTATTGTCGAGTGGGGGAGACATATTTTATAAAGCTAAAACTCATGTAATTCCTTAGTTAAGCGGCGACACTGTTGCAGTCCGCTCCGTTTTCTTGGCCTTACGGTTTTCACCCTTTACCAAAGAATGATGAAGTCGTCTGCTGCCGATAAAGCTATTTGATGGAATTATTTTCTATACAGCCAAAACTGTCCAAAATTACAATTTCTGAAAATTATAAAAGCAACCGGTATATAGAAGTCTGAATTAGAAATTCTTGTAAGTACAGTGGCCCAGCAGGATGTAATGGTTCTTGTTAGGTATTCAGTCTTACCAGATTCATGTGCTTTTCAGATAAAAGATTTATACATCGATCATCTTGTCATTGTCTGTAACCCAAGGTGCTCTTACATGCTCAAGTTACTGTCTGCAGTGTAGAACACGAGGAACGTGAACATGACATTTCCCTGAGGTCAGTCTGTCCTCAGCGGACACAGTTTTACTCTGATCAGCAGATCAAGACCTGATCAGTTTACATAGGGCTGTGCTGTAATCTCTGACTTCACATACACTCAACTATAACAGAGTTCAGGTAAAAAGCAGATATGAGGGAGTCTGCTGCCTATCATCGCTGCATTGATTTCCTTTCTCCTACATCAGTCCATCTTGTCAACAGACTTCTGTAGATGAATTATTCACAGTTCAGCTCCACTGGGGTTTGTAAATAAATACTTAATTAAAATTGTCACCTGTGACCTTCTGTTTAGCTTTCAATGTTTGGATAAAGAAATGAAAAAATAAATAAGACGGAAAAACAACAGTTGCTTTAAAGATTAGATTTCAAACTATGTTGGAGTTTTGGTAATCTCAAACTAAAATATGGATTTTCCACTTTACGTCTGATTCGGCTAACCTATAAAATAACGAAACAAAGAAGTTCTTGGTCTATAGATATGAGACCTGAATTACTCTCAAATGAGATTTGAATGAACTTACTCTATTCACACCTTAATTACCTATAAAAAGATTTAAGAACACTGTCAGCAACCACAAATCATTGAAGCAGTGCAAAAACGCAGTGTTCAGTTGTTCTGCAAAATCTGAGGAATCCAGGTTTAACGGCTATTTCACTTTTGAGACCTGTAACCTAGATCAGAGGTCTGCATCTCCAAATACTCGAGTGTCAGTGTCCTGCAACTTTTGGATGCATCCCTGCTCCAACTCAATTTTAATTACCAGACAACATGGAATAAGATTTAATGAAACCTTTTGATTCAGGTTTGTTGGAGCTGTGACGTATTCAGAATCTGCTGAACCATAACAACTGAGGACTGAGTTACACATTCCAGGCCTACAGACCAGACAGTCCAACCTCATGCAATGAAAGAGATGCGGGCAAAGCAAAGGGACCACGTGAACTTGAGGTTTTTAAAATGTAGTGTCTCCATCGGTCCCTTTAAGTATCCCAAATAATTACCTAAACTTGATTATAATCTGAGTTCAATGCAGGATGGATACCTACGAGACATTAAAGTGCAATGTGCCATGGACCATTGCATCGGGGAATCAAATGTGATGTGTAAGATAAGACCTGGGCAAAGTGAACTGTGGATGAAATGAAGCCATATCATCTTAACTTAAAACGCATGCTGGTGCCATTGACCATAAAGGGGGAGAAGTCAAACATAAATTAATAATTAATAATATCCGACTTATAACAGCACCGAAACTTAAAAAAAGCTAAGTACTACAACCCATAGCTATAGGGTGGTGTTTTTTAACTAAAAAAGAGATAAAGTCTGAATTTTAGAGTGACTATCAATATTATTTGAAATCCAAGGGTCTTTGCCAAGACATATTAATGGTATATTAATTCTATTATTGAATTTACAAACTAATCATCATGTTTAGATCACATGCCAGAGGACAATGACCTTACCTGATACTTCTCCTGAGGTGGTCGCTCCACTAACATCTTTAAATTTGGAGCATGCTATCTTTGGTGAAATCGCGGCTCGATAACTGCGGATCGATACCTTTTAACACTTTTCAACTGGTATCGGCAAACTTGAATTCATGTCCACAGAATTCAAGTTAGTTCCCAGTCATGGAAATTAGAGTTGTATTCACAAGACATTGCACTCACAGCTTTTAGATTCATACTCGCACAAAAACAATCCTGATCCGCACAATTTCTCAAGACTCTTGAATATTTCGGCAGAGTTTTGGGTAAAGAACTTTATAGACATATAAACACGAATATAAATGTTAGAGTTTTATAAACATCTTTTTGACAGCTATCTTACCCAATAAGAAGGATGAGTAACCTCTGAATATAAAAACTATTTTAGCTGTTTATTGAAAGACACTGCAGGACCCACCAAAAATGTTTCAATATTTCTCTGGACATTAATATACAATTATTTTTTGTGTTTGAAAAGAACTTGATTAGTAACCACAGAGAGACTAAAATCAACATGAACCTAACGGGGGGGGAAAAAAGGAAAAATATTATGGATAATTATTCCACTTTTACAGGCTGACAAATTGTTTATTATTGTTTATTATTTGATGAGGGATACATCATCTAAACTCAGCTAAAGGCTAAAGCAGGAAGGAACAACATAAAGCAAGAAATCTCCATTTGTTTGGCTGGGAAGTAGCTCTAATTACACTAATGGATAGCCTGAAATGTATATCCCACTATTTTTAGGTAGATGGAAGATAAAAACCTCCTAGAGATTCAAAGCTTAAGAAAAGCTGAGCTTCTGTGCGTTTCACCGTTACATTACATGGTTTAAACCTTATCGGTCCAAAATAAGATATGCCGAGATCCCCAAATGGCATACTAATTTTAAGATAGCACCTGACCTCTGCTTGCAAAGATAATGCCGTCCTTCATGCACACTACGTGTGTTTGATAAGGCCTGTAGCCTGGCACACCGAAGCAAGCTGTGCTGTAGTCCCCACCAGTTGGCGAATTACCAGTTCACAGAGCAGCCTCCTTCAGAGACTGCTTTTTGAAAAGGCCACCTGAGATGTCAACACCCCATAATGCGCTTTTTATTTTTTTATTCAAGAAACATTTTTACCAATATTACTAAGAATATGTGCAATTCCATTCTTTATTTGAAGCTCTTTCTGTATATCCTATTTCTTTTCGTAACATTTCTTTCGTCAATAGGAATGTAGTTTTTGGGAAATCCTATTTATCATATGCACATGTTACAATGGCCCAGTCAGTCTCCAGTACTGCAAAAAGTCTGTTTGACATTAAAATAGTTGTTAGCAGCCCTCCTCATCTTATTTAATGGACTCTGAGTTACAAAAAGACAAAATATCAGTTTATAAATGTACAAAGCTGAAAGAGACGTATGAAAAACTAGCAGCCATGCAATAAGAAGCACACTGGTGTTGTATATAATTACCTTTTTTTAATTATCCAATTAAAATACTTGATTGGAAAAGGTAATTCTTGTTTAACTTCCGAAGTTGCAACTACTCTCTTTTGAGAAGAAAACAATAGTTTTAGCTTAACAGAGGTACTGAAGGCTGTAATTTTTTGAAGGGGCAGGTCTTTATTCCAACATATAGCAGTTTCCCTTGATGTGGGTGAATACAGAACTCGGTGAGAGACTCGGTAAGGATAAAATCAAAAGCTGGAAACCTATCTGCTTACATTGCTAGGCTTGTTTTCCTGTTCATTCTGATAGAAGCATATGATTTGGGAAACTGATCGGAAAGCTTTTCTCTTTAACCTGTTATGTCTATGGTGTCAGATAATTAATTAATCAATTTAACATGTGATTGATGAAGTATTAACACATAACCCCCCCCCAAAAAAAACTAAATACAAGAGACTTTCGTTTAATTGTAGCAGTCAGACAACAAAACTACCAAGCTTGTTGTCAGACATGTAGCTTTGTTTCCCAGCTTCTTTATCTTCTGTCTGCTTTTGTGTTTAAGTGTTTCACACTTTGAATTTTGTCTTTCACCTGCCTGTCAAAATTGTTCTTTGTTCGGAGGTGTTGGGGGGGAATCGCAATGAGACGAAAAATAACAGCAAGAAAACAAACGGAAGAACAAAGGCTAAACGGAGAAACAGAAGCAGAGAAAACTATTGCTCTGGGGCCTTGTATCCACATTCAACCACTGCTGGGGGGATATTGGTGACATCCAGCTTATTGATCTATACATTTAACACCTCACACACAAACACATCCATGTTGGTCAGCCAGCCAAACACACTATTCAAACTATCCAGTTTTTGCACAAGTTTTCTCCTTGTATGTCCTGTTGTATAGATTTGACAGAGTTTTTTAATATACATATAATCAGTATTAAAACCATTTTTGAAGACGCTCATTTTAATAAGAGTCAACACAAAATAAGTTGCTTACATCTTGACTTTTTTTTAGTAGGGTTGTGGAAATGGTAAAAGCTCAGCCTCTTACCCCCCGGCAGCTTTTCTGAAGAATAATCCCAACAGTCAAAATAGCAAGCAGCTACTTGAAATATAAAAGCCCCGTTACATGGCATGTCGTTTCAGAGAAGTGTGGCTGTTAATGCTCTTAAGTTGAAAGGGCAACAAAGTTTGTTGTGGGTATTTTGCCAATGATGGACGTTGTGCTACAATGGAGTTACTAAAAAAACAGAGCCCAAATACAGACTCTGCAAAGCTTCTTTAAAGTTTAAGATATGTATTTGGGAAAGACAAAAAATAATGAATAAAGCTCCTGTATCTTCTCCTCTTTTTAAAAGCTCCAAAAGACTTAATCAAGGATGAGTGCAAACTGATGCATTGTCAGTATAAAACTTTAAATAGCAGAAGGATAATTTCACTTTCCTCCAATAAAAAAACAGCAAAACTAAGAATATAGGATCAGATCGATGTACAAAATAACTAGAATTTTTCAAACATGAACTCTGAACAACAGATTTAGTAGACGATTCACAACAGGTGTCATCTAAAGGTAAACATGTTTATATTCATAAATGTTTAGCTGGTTTTGTGGTGTCTAATAGAATGATTTAGTTTATTGTGTCTAATAGATTGATTTAGTTTATTAAAAATCCAAGCCAGTCGCATCAAGCCACTGAGTTGAGGAAGTCTCTTCACTCCAATAAGCATCATTCGACAGTGAACAGCTGTTTGCAACAATTCTTTATGCTGCATGTGGCCACAATGTCAGGTTGAGTTTAAATGACTCGAGCAGAGGTGGAGTAGAGTGATAAATAATTTATTGCAGGAATGATGAGTGAACAGAACACGAAAGGAACCACACAGGGAACAACAGACAACAGGCAACGGAACAACGCGAGACGTAATCAAAGGGCGCGGAGGCGGAACTAAAAATGTCAACAATCAGGGAAACAATAAACGAC
>JAVLVB010000407.1:1883663-1895945 GCA_032876305.1 Orestias chungarensis | reverse complement strand
ATAATAAATCAATGATAATGATGCTTTTTTAATTTAAATTTGGTTTTGCATGTTTTGTTACATACCGTATGCTCATAAGCATTGCTTGTTCCTTATTTAATAACAAAGCAAAACATGTTTGGTTCATTTTAAAAGGTTTATTTGTTCAATATTGGCCCACAATTTTATTCAAGTTTGAAATTTTGGCCCAAACACAAAATGTTTAGTTAGAATTTTTCCAACTAAAATGATGTATCACCACTGAAAAAAACAACTTTTAAATTGGTCAGAATCAAGTGAAATTAAGTTTTAATTACTTGTTTTCGAGGATCTTCAGAAGACAAATTTTGGACATTCATAGCAATTTTTCTGTGGGGCTGTTAACCCAAACCCAATGGGGGGAAAAAACCTATACTCGCAAGAAGTAATAGAAATCAACCATCTAGTTTCTGTAATATAGCTTTTACAACATTATGCGTCATAAAGAATACTGATGCTAGTGGGTCCACAATGGAGGTAAAGTGTCATTTTTTAAAAAGAACATTTTAATGTTTTGTGAGATCTTGAAAGATATTAATTTATAACTCTGAATATCCCTAGAAAATATAAAGCGGGCTGTATTTTCTATTTTGAAAGAATAACTGTTTGGCTCTTGTGAAGCAAACTAATAGAGCACCAACAGCACCACTGTCCTCATAAAAACCACGTTTTAAAGACTGGACTGATACACAGTAGCCATCATGTGTCGTATTGATTATATAAGCAGATGTGAGCATGCCAGGCCTCAGAGCTTTACTCTTCCAACAATTGAAAACAAGCATTTTTAAAACATTATTTTTTTATCAGACAAATTGCTATTCTTATGTTTGAAAAAGAAGACATACTATTTCAGAGAAAGTGTGTCTAACATACAACAAGAACAAATATATTTAATAGCAGCCCCAGGTCTGCCAGCTAAGCCTAATCAAAAATGATGCAGTGCAAACTTGTCTTTCAGTGAGTGTTTTTCCAGCTGCTCTCTCTTCCTGCTGGTCATCTGCATCTGGTCAACTTTCTGGTTTAGCTGCATTTGGTCCTGTTGATACTGGTTTGCTTGCTCCTTTGTCTCCTTTCACCTGAAAGAGGCTGATAAGAAAAGGAAACATAATTATATAATTAGGATCATTGTTTTTTTTGTGCCAAATATGTGTTAAAATCAAAATCAGGAATAAAACATGTCATAGTTACCTTGCAATTATATAGATGGCATGACAAATAAGAACAAAAACTCCCTCTCCTGGTTGAGCCAACAGGACAACCAAGGGGAGCACAAGAAAGATTACACTACACTTAATCCTGTCAAGAAGGACTTTTGTGGACAAGTGTCTTTTTTTAAACTTTTGAGTATTATTTGGTTATTTAGCTTGATCTCAACGTTTGTAAAAACCTGACAGTGCAGCATGTGCTAAAACACAATATCTCTACCTAAACAAACAATTTTAGGTAAAATTGTGGATAACAATCAAAATAATGGTTAAAATATTTATTTATGACATCAACTTATACACTTAATATAGTAAAATATAGAGAAAAAACACATTTTAGATAATAGCAGCTCATATTTTTGTTATTACCTGAAACCTATGGTCAAAAGTATCTTCTAAAGCATGGCTGATAATCCTCTCTCGATAGCACGGGTGTGACCAAGTCATTATTTTGGAAGTCAAGAGGCAAGTCTCAAGTCTATGCTCTCAGGTCCTGAGTCAAGTCCCAAGTCTAAACAAGCAAGACCCGAGTCAAGTCCCAAGTCGTGCCCGCCAAGTCTCAAGTCAAGTTTCAAGTCCTAACATTTGAGTTTCAAGTCCTTTCAACAACACGTTATATTTATACAGATAATTTTTGCTTAATTTATCAAAACCAAAAACAAATGCAAATTTAATCAATTACTTAAAAGTGTTGACTTTGTATTTCTATTGCATTTTGTGTTACTATAACTACTTCTGCGGCAGCTTCTGTCCTGTTTGGGGAGGTACCAGAAAAAAAAAAAAAAACTAAACTAAACAAAAAAAAAATATATATATATATATATATACATATATTTATATATATATATAAGTAAGTATGTATTTATAGGTATATTACATATAGAATGATATATTAGTTATACAAATATTCTTCTAATAATATTATTGAATATATTATTAATTATACCAGCAGCAGAAGAAGGAACAACCTATGTTTCAATGTGTAATGGTTTTTGGTTTCTTGTTATTACTTCCTGCTTCCTTTTGTTTCCCCTTGATGCTTAGCGGCATTTTTGGTAACTTCTGTGACACCATGAGTGAGATGGAAGTTTGTTATATTTAAATGCATCTTGCGTTCAATACAAGCTGATTTTGCGTGTTAAACTTGATTAATCAATGCTAATCATTGACATGGGGCAAAATTCAAATGTATCACTCACATAATAGGGCAGGCTTCCCCATAAACACTGTGTTTGAGCTTTCTTTAAGATTCCCTGAGGGGCAAACCTAGAACGTTGGATGCGAGCTCAGCACAAGCGTCTGTAAAGCTTGCAGTGCAAGCAGCAAAAAGAAGAGGGGGAACCCGTATCTAACGGGGAAACACGAATCGAAATAACGTTTCATCTGTCCTGGTGAACGACAACAAGGAGAGCTGGCGATTCTGACGAGAAAAAAAAAAAAAACTATACAATTAGAAAACTTTGCTTTTAGTCCAGGGCAGCCACAGCTGACTCCATGTTTGACAGTTTGTCTTCATCATTAGCCCTGTAATTTGATTGGTTGTCAGTTCATAACCACGTGATTCTAATCTGATTGGATGTGGTGCTGCTGGAAGATAACAACGACAGATGAAAGAGAGAGCGGTCTATGTAGTAAGTCTTTTCAAGTCAAAATGCTCAAGTTTAAGTAAAGTCACAAGTTACTGATGTTAAAGTCCAAGTTAAGTTGCAATTGTATTTATATTTCTCAAGTCGAGTCTAACGTCACCAAATTCATCCACACCTCTCGTAGGTATATATGTCTATAATGTTATAAAATGTACCTTCTTTATCTCAAGAGTTCAACTACATCCATAATGAGATATCAATATACAGCAGAAATGAACTATGCCACGGTCTGGTCTTTCCTGGGTATATTATTGATGCTATTACATGGTCCAAAATGGCCTTTTGAAATCTCTTGAAAAAGTCTAATTTCACGTCTGTGTCATTTAATCATTGAAATATTCAAATCTTTAAACAATCTTGAATCTTTTGTTAGTAGACATATCAAAGTCTCAATGCTGGAACTAATCTATTTTTTAACTACTTGTGTCAAAAAAAAACCTCATGTGAACTTTTCTGGGGTTCCTATCTTTGACTTTATAAGCACAAGGATTAATGATAACAGGAAAGCTGCATTACTAGTAGATTTCCAAACAGTAAAAAACCTAAAATGTTTGAAGTGGTCACAGCTTGCTTGAATGGCTGAAATGAGAAGTCATCTTCTACACCAAAAGAGGATGCTACCTTTACTTCATATAGTTTTGGACTCGCTGGAAGTTTTTTGTTTTCCTTTCAGACATTAGTTATAAACATTACGTAATCAGAGCAACACGTTTGTTTACAACCTGAAGCAGCTGATTAATGTTGCAAAAGCTGAAATAATACTTGAAGCAACAAATCTTGAAGTTAAAGTGGTGGCATTGTGAATGCACAGAACAAGAAAATGGAAGCAAGAGAGAGAAAAATAAAATTTTAAGAATCTCTTCCATCCATCATAATTGGGAACGTGAGATTGCTAGCTTACAAGTTAGTTACAAATCTGAAGACTATCGGGAATGCACTTGTATGTTTTTTACTGAGACATGGTGACAACACCTCGAAGCATTTGTAGCAGCATCTGGTGATTATAATCATACCTCACTTCTGCTACATTTCCAATGTTTCACAGTTTGTAAGCTGTTCTACAAAACAAGACATAGGTCTAGTTCTACACAAATGTGAAGGATTTACAGATAAATAACATAAGATAAGATAGACTTTAATTATCCCGGGGGTAATTGTTTAACCCCATTGGGAAAATATGATCAAAAACTTAAATACCTTTTAAATAAGAGAACTGTGAGAAAGTGGCTAGAGGATTATAGACAAGCCCTGTCAATTTGCTTTAAGGCACATACTGGATCGCTATATGCAAGCCACATTGAAAAGACATCAGTGTCCGCAGCTATTACAAATTCACTTGTAGATTGACGGAATTAAGACAAAGCTGCAGGTCCAGTTTCAGGCCAAAAGTCCTGTAACCCTTAACAGAACAACTCTGTGGGATTCTTGAGCCCCTCCTCAACCTTAGCTTGACCCCAGAATAGGTTTCTTTGTTGTGAAAGAACTCTTGCCTTGTTCTTTAACCTAAGAAACCTCACCTTTGGCCTCAATAACTATAGACCTGTTATGAACTTCGTAAAGACCTGAGTTTCTACGCTGTAAAGATCCTTAAGGTTGCTAAAGACACCACTGTGGTTGGCAATATAACCAATGATAACAAGTCTGCAGACAGTAATGAGGTTTAGCAGCATTCTCCTGGTGCAGCAACATTCACCTGCTGATCAACAGACAAAAGTCTTTAGAGATGGTGGTCAGTTTAAGGCAAAAGGCATCCTCCCTACACTCCCTCACAGTAAATGACTGTCTGGTCTTAACGGAGTAGTCACTTAAGTTGCTGGGCACCAACTTAACCAGGTACCTAAAGTAGGACAAACACGTTCTACTTTGCCAGGAGTGCTCATCAGTATTGAGCAACACTAATAAAGCATGTAGAGATATATACATAATATTAAAATGCCAAATCACAACAAATCTCTGGGGAAAAAGTCTAATGTAACCGCAACTCAAATCAGCAATTCTGGGGTGTTGAGCAAAAATTGTGAGAGATAGCATTTTTAAGTCTGTTAAGGAAATTGATCACTTCAGTTTATCTTTAGAGAAAGATCATTTATACATGCAACTACTGGATGTTTTCTTAAGAAAGATACTTTTTCGATGTGTTCAGTAGGTATTCTACCATGGAGGTCCAGGATTGCAACTCTGCCTGATCTCTAGCGAGTTCTTTAAGTGCCATTTTAAAATGTTCTAGATCATGACTGAGAGACCACATAAGACAGAACTTTCTCCCATTCAGACAAATGTATCTGTCAGTGACTTGATACAAGAGCACTCTTAGAGCAAAACATTTTAGTTTTGTTTCGTTGACCTTGATGACTAGGAGGAGGAAGAAGATTTTCCAGTTCAAAGAAAAAAATGGGTTATACGTTTTTACCAAGCCAATTCTCCAAATTTCAAGTTTGTTTCCAAAGGTAGACATTTTTTAAATCAATTTGTTTAAAGTGATGAAGATAAAATACTTAATGTGCTGCAGAGATGTTTTATTAATCAATTGGTTTGAACAGGACATCAATTAGATAAAAATACTTTTACAATGGCGTTGCATGTTTAAATTCAAAACAAGCCAAGAAATTTGCTTTCGGTAGGATAAGGATTAAAATTTTATTCAGCTCATCCCCTAATGCTGTAAAGCCTTGCGCTGAAATGAGCGCTTTTCCATTTGTTGCTGATCTTCGTCTTGCTGATCCAGTTGCTGCTGATCTTCGTCCTGCTGGTCCTGTTCCTGCTGGTAAATTTGCTGTTCTTCTTGTTCTACCGCTTTCTTTCCATTTCCTCTGAGGACACCTCTATGAGAAAGACAGAAAGAATACGACAATTGAGTTTTTGTTCACCTGATAATCTTTAAATGTTACCAAGTACATCAATTTGTGAGTTTTAATGTGTTAGAACTTGAAAATCTTACTTTGCGCAATTCAAAACATGTCCGAAAAAGGCTTCTCCAGGTTCAGCCATAAGCATAACCAAAGATAGCACAAGGAATGCCGCAATACACTTCATCCTACGGAAGAAAACAATTTTCATCTTTTGTGTAGAATAATTTCCACCTAAAATAAAAACTAAAAAAATTTCTGTGCAGTGTCAAAGTTTCTATAATTTCACAGGCAAACAGCACATTAACTGAACAGTTAGCCTTGCATAAATATTATGGCAATTAGAGTTTCTTTGACTTAAAATCAAAATATAAATGTTAGAATTTAAAAATGTACGCACGTGAAGAGGCAAATATAGTTGAAAAATGCTTTGTTCTTACCTTTCTTTAAGTGGTTGAAAATCTCAGTGACAGTTGAGAGTATCATATGTTAGGAAGCAATGTAATGTCTATACTGCTTCTGCTCCAACTTTATATATCTGACAATGACTCTATAATCACATTTTGGGGAAACACCTGGTCATAGTGTTGTTCCTATATTTCAACAATATGCAACACAATGTGGCACAATGTGGGCAAAGATATCATCTGGCATCATCATTTTGTCCAAATTTCTAAAATATAATAACTTTGGTTCTAAGAGATAGGAATATTTTAAGGAAGTGATGGGGCACTCGTGAGAATCAATTTCAGTGGAATTCCTTTATTTCTAATATGTTCACAAGCCTTTTTATCGTAATCAGAGGATAGTGGATGTGAATATTGGGGAAGCATTGACTTGCAATTGTTACTTTTTTCCAGGGGCCAATAAGTGGTTCATTCAGCAGCAAGGGTAACAAAGAAGACATACTGCCAAAAACATACCAATACCAATGACATTTTATCCTACACATACACATTTTCAAGATTTAAATAGTTCCTGCTCTCCTACTTTAACATTATTCCAAGAGAGCATGATAATATGGGGTAATCAAATTCCCCTCAGTTATCAGGCTTGTATTTTGTGCCACAATACCCTTAATAATAATTTGGGTAAAAATAGGCTTAAGTTTTCCAAAGCCCTACTAGTCTTGTGTTGTTGCAGATTACTTGCAAATGCCAAGTTTTTTTTGTTGAAAATTGGCTAAAAATCAAACAAAGCCAAACTGCATATGTGTTTTAATATATTGTCTTTGTTAGTTCATTAGGGACACTGGTGTATTTACCAATCTTGTTAAGACCATAAAACTTATGGGTTCCAATTAGGTTGACCCCTTAACATTGATACCTATGATTACTCTTAAGTGACTGAATTTTATTATTGTGTAATTGGTTAGGCCTTAAGGATAAAATGTGAACTCAATTTGGGTAAAGGATGAACTGGTAATATATACAATAGTGGTGAGGCCAAATTAAAAGCGAGTGAAATATTAGAAATGCCACAGGGAACGAAGGAACAATTCACAAGAGCGTTAAAATCCCTCAATTTATGACAAACTTTGGATTTTAATACTGTAATTTATAATGAAACCACCCATACTTAGAAAAGCAGTTCTGGACCTTTTAAAATTGTAAACCCGTTTTTGAATTTGTCTTGTTCCTATTGTACTTCTGTATCGCTTTGGGGGTTTGTTGGATATTCATACTGTAGCTGCTTTACACACATGCCTTTATTGACCTTTCACTTTTGCTTTTGTTATTGATGATTAACTGCCAATAGGAAAATATGTTCAAAATGTGCTCATCAAATGCAGTCATAGGCACTAACATTTTAAGAGTTTGTGACTGGGCTTAAGGATATTAGGGATCATCATATGGCCAACAAGAAAAAGGAGTTTGACATTCAAATCTGTCGGTGTCGGCTTATTTTAAAGCAATGCAAATGTAAAGCCATGGTTAACATGCCCAACTGGCTACAAACCTACTCGACTTTAAAAAATTGTTTGTGTTATAATGGTCGTTTCCAAATTGCCAACATTCAAATGAAAATATTTTCCCATTTTTCTTGATTTCTATGTGTTTGACATCATTGGAAAGCTTAATATCTACACTTTCAGAATCTGCAAATAAACCACCCATCGGTATACTTTTTGTTGGTTAGGTTGTGGTCAGTCACATATATCATTCAAGTGTATGTGCATATAAAGACAAATAATTATAGTTCAGTTATAGTAATTATACTAACTAACTTTGTTTAACCACAGCAGCTTCAAATGTACACTTTTTCGTAACTATTATAAAGCAACAAGACAAAGTTAAAAGCAAATTAAATTTATTTGAGTTCTTGTATCCTCCAAACATTATGTTAAGGAAACGCAACATGAATTTTAATCCCATATTTAGTCAAATTACTTCAGTTGAAGCGATTTTTGGCAAATATAAACAGATGTTTGTTGAGCTTCTGCTGGTCCTGTTGCTCCTGTTGGTCCTGGACTGCATGGTCAACTCCTTGTTTCCATTTTTTATGAGACTTGTGAAAGAAAAAATGATTAGATTTATAATTTGGAATTCAAATCAGTTTTATTTGTATAAACTGCCAATTCACAACACAGCATCTTAAGGGAGGGTACAGTGTAATGTGTTTTGGGTCTTTTCAGTTTAGTCATAATTACACTCCAAATTATTTCAGTTATTACAAGGTGTATTAAGTTTAGTTCATTATTCTAAATTATTTCACTAAAAAACACAACAGATTGCATTTAGTTATTGTCGTTTAGCACTTCTGCTGGACCATTCTACAGTAACAGAATATTATTGCTTGCATTGTCTACAATACATGACAGAAGTCTTTCTTGAGGGGAAAGGGAAGCCATAAAAGTTATTTTTAACAAATTGTGTCTTAAAGTTGTTGTTTTTCATGCATTAAATGATCCTACAAAGGATGAGTTAGCATTGATCAATGATTGCCTGACATCTCATCCCTCTTAGAAAACTTTCCTCTGCCATGCATACCACTTAGCTCCTAGTCAAACATGTTTTTCAGCTCCATGTCATACCTGTGGACGTTCTGTCTGACCAGACCCCAGATCATCATACAACTATGGAAACACTTTTGTATTGCATTAGGAGCCAAGGTCAGTATTACCTCCGGATATTACCCCCAGTCATACGGTCACACAGAACATTTCAATCAAGGACTGGAAGCCACCCTCCTTTGCCTTACTTCCACAAATCCATTAGACTGGAACCAGCACTTGCCCTGGGTTGAGTACGGATAAAATTCTCAAATTTCCTCTGTTGCCGGTTTGTCCCTGTTCAAGATCTCTGTTATATCTCTGTTACCTCCTTCCGTCACCTCATACGCTGCTGCCAAATAATCTGTTGAAATACCATCGACCCCTTCCAAAGAACTGATCCCAAAATACAAAAATTGCAAATAGGGAACAGATACCAGCACAGCAGAACACCCCTGACCAGCATGTATAGTTGTCGTCATAAGATATGCCTCTATAATTTATATAAAAGAAACTCTCACCCAGGTTCATCAGTCTTTATCCCATGGATTCCATCATCAGTCCTAAAACTGTTCGTCAACGCATTTTCCCCAGCCTCCGAGTTCATCCCACAACCCATGTCTCCCAAATCAAACCTATCATTACCAGCGTCCGGTGGCAAACCTTGGGGTAGGGGTGGGTCAGAAAATGGGGTTGTGGCTGGGTTTTTGTTGTATTTCTCCCTGTTCCAGGTTGTCCACCAGAGACAGTCTTGGAGGCTGACTGTTTTGGCTGGGTACATCAGCAGCACACGTCTTACCATACAAGTGTATCTCTTCTGCTCATCAGCTCGCAGCACAAACGGCAAAGGTCACCAGTCACTCATCCCCTGGTTGTTATCCATAGTCCTGTCCTTACTAACTCTCTCTTGTGGTAAACCCAGGTTTACTTCCACTTGAGTTTCTCTCTGAAATGCCTGCCACCTTCAAGTCTACAACTGTATTCTCAGTTTTGATATGTTAACAAAGCTCCAATTGCAAGCGACAGATTCCAATTTTAAGCTCTTACCTACGTCCAGACAAAATCAATCCAAACAATCCCTCTCCAGGTTGAGCCATCATGACAACCATGGACAACACAAGGAAGATAACAGTACACTTCATTCTGCCAAGAAAAAAAAGAAATAAAGTAAAAAACTTTGGAAACATAGAATTCGTTTTTTAAATTGTTAGACTTGCATAAGAGCTTGATAGTACACATTGTACCTAAAAGTAATTGAGGAATGTTAAGGTAGACTATTTTGCTTGCTTTTTTTAAGGGGAAAAAAAATCTTTTTTATTATTGGCTTGCTATTCTAAGACATTCTGTGCTCTTAGATTGTTAAATTACAGTTTTTGAAGATTTATAAAATACTGAACTTTACCTGTCTGACTTTACATTCTCAGTACCGTAATATCAACTTCCAGAACAAAAGGTCTACCGCATCAGCAACAATTTAGTCTTATGTTCATGCACATTTTATATATGGGTGCAGTTGATTTCATAACTCTGTAACATTTTGCATAATCCTAAAGAGTTGAACGTCAGAATAAAAACTTATTATGGACCACCTAAAAACAAGGAATATTATTTTAAATGCGATTTAAAATTACATTAACATGACATCTGTGAATATTAAACTTGTTAGATTGACTATATTTTACAATAAAATGCTGCTCTGATCATCATAGACTACAAACTTTAACAACGTAAGAGCTAAAAAGATTCTTGCTGTTTTAGAAATAAGGAAAATGCTAATTAGAGTTTTATATACAGCTAAGCTGCCTCTGTCAAATTTAGCCTGCAATGTCGTAGCTACTGATTAAAACTTATACAATCAGTACTTATGTCTCAAGTCAGGATTCAAGATTCAGTGTGTTTATATAGCGCCAATTTTCAACACGTGTCATATCACGGCACCTTACAAGTTAATCATTTCACTCAATCATACATATATGATAAACAAATGATTAAAATTTTCACAATTAAAGGAAGCCCAGCAAATTGCATCTGGTCATTGATTTCCAGCATTCTCTCCTTCGGGATCAGCACTCCGAAACATTAGCTTGTCTGTCGCTGACTTCAATCTACCATACTGAGCATGCATGTAGGACCAGTGGAGAGGAAAAACTTATTTAACAAGATTTAATGAAAACAAAAAAGTGAAAATATTAGTGAAAAAATGAAAGTTATCATGCCTGTCTTTTACAGACAGCGACACTGGTTCATTCTTTTGTTTGCCTTCATTATAGGATTCAACAGGCTTTATTTAAGGACGGAGAGTATTTTTCTGAATCTGATTAGATGCCAGACTGACAATGGGAAAGCACCCAGAGTCAAAAGACAAATGTAAAAGACGTCCAGAAATGTGTGGAACATGCAACATAGTAATATATATATATATATATATATATATATATATGTATATATATATATATATATATATATATATATATATATATATATATGTAGGGGTGATAGATCTGACATGATTAACTCTGTCTTGTTTCAATTATATGTAAGTTATTAGTTGACTTATCGGCGTTTTAGATTTTGAAGTTGGTGATATTACGGTGAGAACGTCACCAGTAACCTAAATTATGCCCATTCTTTAGGCAATCTAGGAGACTTTTAAGCCTTTCCGTCTGTTAAAGAGGTTAGTGTACCTGAAATAGTAAAACTGCAAAAGCTTTTCTTTAAAGTTAATGAGTTAGGAGAAATGAATCATTCATCTCGTGTTAATTTTATCGTCTTTGTGTAGGTGATGCACATGCTGTTGTTTTTGCAGTGTGTTTCATGCAACTGGAGTAATGACAATGTAATGTTCTGGCTGTACTGGTGAGAACAGCTCGATTACTATCTTATCAACATCCTCATGCTCTGTTTCCTCTTTTCGGCTTTTCAGAAGAACAAATAGTGAGATGTCTGAAACAAGACAAGCAGTGTAGCAATAGCTGTTACTAAGCTCTTCTTCGCAATATTTTAATTAAGCCAACTTTCAAATAGGAACTTAATTTCTTTCACTTGTGATGCATTGTTGAATTATTGGAGCAGATCATTAGGCTCTCAGTTAACATTCAGATTAAAATAGTTCATGTCCGAACCACACAGAAAAACAAACTACTATTGAATAAAGCTCCCTTTGCTTGGGGTTCACCCCTTGTTTGTCCGTATGCTAGTTTCCTTAGTGTCGTTAGGTCTTCCCAGAAAAATATTGTATGTTTTCTGTTACATCTTTGTTTTTTGTATTTATGATCCATCAGGCAAACAAATATCTCTTTTCAAGTAATTGATTTATTGTGTTACAGGGATTATATTACACTGTAAATCTACCCTAAAATTCTATAGGTAAAATAAAAGTGCAACAGGTTTAAGTGGCTTTCTCACTCTGAATAGTGAGTTGTATGTGTTTAACATGTGGACAGCAGGATAAAAACATTTCATGGGGATAGCTTGTGAAACCTGCACAAAACAGTAAAAACCTCATGTTGAATTTGTGTTTGATGGTGGTGTATGCCTTTTTTTCGGGGGAGGGGGGGGGGGGTCTCTCTTTTCTA
>JAVLVB010000407.1:1859058-1877795 GCA_032876305.1 Orestias chungarensis | reverse complement strand
TCATGTGGAAACATCTTTCATCAAGTAAACAAAGCATAACATGGAAGCAGAATCATTTTGTGGCATCCACAAACAGAAAAAAAAATGTTTCTGCTTGAATGATACGATTTCTGAAGGATTATCGTCACTTGGGAATACGGTTTTCTTCTAATAAAGTAAAAATTTTTGATACGGCTCGAAACTTTGAAAGTCGTCTCGCTTTCACCTTTGCTTTTCACTTCAATATTTTTTATTAAGACTTCAGCAAATTCGGGCAGCAAACGTTAGTCACACTTCATTAGCTACAAGAAAACCTAAATTGAAATGGATCTCTCCTCCAATATAAACTAGTGCACGTTGGTAATAGGCCAATGCATTTTTTGTTTTGACTTGTTTTGAAGTTAATAGTTAAAACCTTTAAAGTATATGCGCTGTCAATATTAGGTTTTATTGTGTTTGGGGATAGGTGGACTAAAAATGGTGACATATGGACCACAGAATGTCTCATTCATATAAAAAAAAATCTGAATTTATGTTGCCATAGTAAATGGTTTTGCCATTTAAGTTTTTTTTATATATGAAAAGAGGTTTTGGTTTTAGCTAAATACTATCAAACATCCTTGGCATATACTTTACACAAGTAAAGCATTGTGATGCTGAAAATAGGCTTTTATCATTTTTATGATTTAGTTACATACATAGTTGCTTTTGCCTGGTGTTTAACCAGGAAAATGTGTTACTGGTGTTTTTTTGTTGTTTAGTTTTTACAGTTTTTGCTAAAAGAATTTTAAATCAATAGTTTGAAGTATTTACTTTCAGTTTGTAATAATTCGTCTTGTTTCACTCCTTCACAGATCTATATTTTAGGGTAAGAAGTAGAAATAACACCCTTAAATGTTTCAGGTCATCAAGCAAACTTTTCAAACAAACACTTTGATTAAGTAGGAAAAACGAAAAAGTGGATGATTTTGTTTATTATGTGGTCAAAATAATTAACCTTTCAACCTGTCCTTTTCAACGCCAATAACTACCGTCGAGCATTTGAGATAACCCGTAATCGGCTCTTGTCGGGGTATTTCACCCCACTCTTTGCAGAAGTCTTATTAATCAACCAGATTGAAATATTTTTAAGCTTGAGGAGTCTGTTTGGGGTTATGTTTGGTCAACTCAAACGGTTTTGACTTACGACTTAAACTCAGACATTCAAAAGCCAGTGTCTTTTTGTTTTTGTTTTTTGCCTTTGACAGGCAAATGAGGCCTGAAATATCACTGATAAATGTTATTTTATGCCCTCCTGCATTATTTCTTTATGGCAAAATTTTGAAAGATCCTGTACACCTTTGAAAGTTGCATGTTTTTTTCTTTTGGGTCATTGTGGTTTTCGTGCTGGAGATGGTGTTCCAGAATGTGTTTCCATATATTGTTTACTTTCTTTTTTTCTATGTAATGGGTATGAAATCTATATTTTTGCTAAATTAGAATACCTACAATTTAGTTTTATTGGTGGAGTGTGATGTCCTATAGGTAAAGATACTTCAAAGCAGATGCTGAATTTCCTAAGAAGTTTGTATTTGTATTTGCTGCGAGATTTTGAGTAACTTGTGGCCATTCAGAAAGAATCTTAGACTGAAATTCCTCTCTGCATTGATTCCTTTTAAATGTTTTAAAATTATCTTCATTTTTGTTCAGGAACCTTTTAAGGTCTAATTTACAGCAGTTCTTCCTTAGACCTCTGTGTTACATCTTGGGCATTTTCACCTCTTTCTAACTTGATAAAGTTTGGTTTTGGGAGTGAAAACCTGAAATGTGATACATATTACATTCCTAAAAAAACATTCATTCTTTAGAGCGATACAGCTGAGGATATGTTAAAAGTAGAAGATGACTTATTGTGTTGGTGCTGATGTTGATCTACAGTCATGTTAGATGAATAAAGCACCCTGTAAATCTTCACTAAGAGGTTTCTTATTTAGACTTAAGTGCTGGAAGGTCTGGCGAGGCAGATAGGACTGCTGCTATTGTTCACATTACAACACTAATTAGTTAGAGCCCTGTGTGTGAGAAACCAGAGAGGCCTTCTTGATGTGTGTGTGAAGATGGATGTGCAAATTGCTTGTGTGTTGGTGGGATATTGAGAGTGATAGCTAAAAGTCGCCGCCAGCACGCTCTACTTCCCTCACTGTTTCACTTTAGAGTAGCTGTGTGAATGGCTGGCGGAGGGCCAAATTGAAACATAACATATTTCTGCATCTGATGTTGTGAATAAAATGTGTGATGTACCTTGAGGCTATTTTTTTTTACGATTCAGCTATTACAGTGAGCTGTCTGTAAAGATCATCACCTCAGAATTTGATTGTCCGAAAAGGGTTTAAACCATTAGTTTTTCTAGCAAAAAGATGAATACAGTGCATTGTAAAGGTTTTCATCAAACACAAATTTAAAATTATGTAATTTTAAAGTTGTTTCATAAACTAACACTAATAAGTGCAAAATGGAAGGAAAACGGTATGCCAGTTTTTAAGAAATTAAAAATTAAACACTTGTATTTGACATCAAATGCCTTTATTTTGAATCTCCTAAATGAAATGACCTAATTAATAAAAATACAGTTGTTCTCTGTCTGTTGTTTGGAGAACATTGGGGTGCAAACACAATCATGAAGAGCAAGCAACCCATCAGACACTTTCAGGTTAGAGTTGTGAACAAGTGTTGACCAGAGTATACTTTTAAAAACATATCAAAAGCTTGGAAGATATGTCATCTCACTATTTAAGCCTTTATAAAATAAAAATCCAAAGTATAAAAGCACAGCAAACTACCAAGACTGTCCACCTGAACTGGAGCAGCAGGATGAATAGTCAGATAATCATCCAGTAGGCCTTTGGTGCCTCTAGTTGAGCTACACAGATCCAAAGTTCAGAATCCATCCACAAGACCAAGTATTCCAGTGGAGGATCCAAAAATATAAATAAAGCCAATTGTAAAAATGTATGGCCTCCATACGAAATACATTGTGACATAGTGACACTGCACATTACACCGAGAATGCTTTTCATATATGGAAACAGGGTTATGTTATAATAATGTGGGGAAGAAGGAGAAATGATCGGAGTTGATGAGGAGATTGATGGAGGCAAGGTAATCCTTGAAGGAAGGCTGTGAGATGCTTCAAAATAATTTAGACTCCAGTGAAGGTAAGCCTTTAGCAACAAGATTCCTAAATATGGAGACAGAGATATGAAGAAATGCTTTAAATATGAATCCCGTTCCAGAAATTAGTAGAGTATCTGTTTTAGATATGCTAACTTTAAGTTCTCACGTTTGTATAAATATCTAGAAATCTCTCTTAGGAGTTATTAAACCACCACTAGCGTAGAAGAAATTGTTGAATATTTACAGAGTATGAACTATAAAATCAGCGTAATGTTTGACTCTTGATGCCATCTTGTGTTCACGATGGTACAACATGTCTTTTCTTGCAGACTTGAGCAAACAAATTCCATTTTTATTTCAGTTTTAGCTCCTAACTGTAAATAAGTTTTCATCTTGTTCTTCACACGCAATAAATGTAACATTTCTTCAAATATTACATTTGTGATGTTGCTGAATACGTTAAATATGCCCATGCGTTTTAGTTTACAATGTCCTTTTAAAATAATAGTGTTTCAAACATTTTCAAAAGAAACCATAGCAAAACTGTATTGAGATAGTGATGTTTTTATTTTTTTTCACCTGTTGATGTTTGTTTATGATCACAAACGGATGTCTTGGCAAAAAACCTCAGTGGATTTTTGAATAAGAAATGTCAAAGTTCAGACTCTACGTTGTATTTTTAAAGTTTCTCTTCTTTTTTCCTATTGATTCAGATCTGACTATAACAAAATAATAACGTAACTGTGATGGGGGACATGAGCAAAAAGAAATCACACAGGCATCTGCTCTGACCTAATGCACCACACACTAAATTGAACAACCGGTGGGTTTCGTTCGGTGTTCTAACTTTCAATTTTCCTGGTTCAGAACAGGAGCATCAGTCTCCCTGGTGGTTTGCTACACTGACTGTCTGTTGCCCTAACACAGTTCATGTCACAGCACTAAGTGTGTGTCGCCATGGCTCACTGAAAGTGTGACTAATGTGCTTTCCGTGACTTTCCTCAGTCCACCTTTGCCTGTACAAGCCTTCCTTTCTTTGTTGCTCAGACTCTGCCTTCTCTTACTCTTCACTCATATCCCCTTTGATCCCCAGACTTCACAGGTTACTACTTTTATCTTGCACAATTTCATTGGATGTGACACGTTTATAGTCTGACCAGCTACAGCTATCATTGTGCTACTCAGTCATATTTATTAATGTTTTGTAATGTGGATTGGAGAAGTGCTACAAATGCTTTGGCATGACATGAATCAACACAACTTGAATTCCACATAAATAATTACTAAATAATGTTGTGATTCATTTTCATAATTTAGCAAGTCACCAAATATACAAAACAAAAACCCAAGTATAATTCTCTAACTTTGAAAATTAAAATACTACCTCCAAAATACACAAAACTGTTTCTATTTTGCTAGAAGACATTATTAAACATCATGAATATGTACTTGAGTATAATAGATGAATAAATAGTTGACTTGATAGACTGTATAAGAGATTAATTTTATTCACTGATTGATTTTGTGTTTGTTTCTCCTTTACTGTAGGTATTATGTGTTTTCTTTGTACTCCAGTGATGAGAAATTGCCTGTAACATGAATTAAAACATGAAAATGCTGGCGGTGTTCAGGCAATTTTATAGGTACTCAGGAAAAGATCAGTTTTATCAGCAGAGTGAGCCGAACATTGGTTTGAAAGCTTTGCTGAGTGAATAATTGCAGTTCGGATTTATTTATTTTTTTTTTATATACTCAGCCATGATTTAGTATAAAAGGTTTAACTGCATTGAAGTCTGTTTACAATAAGGTTTGTTCAACTATGC
The DNA here is from genome assembly GCA_032876305.1 of Orestias chungarensis. Classification (NCBI taxonomy): domain Eukaryota; kingdom Metazoa; phylum Chordata; class Actinopteri; order Cyprinodontiformes; family Cyprinodontidae; genus Orestias; species Orestias chungarensis. The sequence continues at coordinate 1,872,840 of JAVLVB010000407.1, read as the reverse complement.
TTTATTGATTTGATGTAACCATTTGCAAATGAATTTGCTATTTCAGTCACAGCAATTGTGATTAAAAAATTGCAAAATTAGTGCAATTAGCATTTGTTTCTTACTATATCCATGAGGTTGACATAAAAAGATGGGTTGAAGGAAATGAAAAATATGTCAGTCATCTGTTGAGTACACACATAAAACAAAGGTGTAAAAAAATACCCAAGAGTTTGAACAATTTTTCAGCTATTTTCACTTACTACTTTAATTGATCATTCTCAATGAGGCCTCTATTACACTGTAGCTCAAATTTGAAAAGGGTACATGTGACAGAAAATGCCAAGCACTGACATCCCTACGACATCCGTCTGGGCGTGTCTGCATCAAGTCCCAGTTGGTGTAAAATTAACTGGGCACAGATAAATTATAAACAATGAAAGGTGGCTGGGGCCCAGGGAAGAAAGCCAGTGCTTTATTATTTTCCTATTTGTACCATGTAATATTGACCTATATAACAGTCAGGATTAATAAACCAAAACAAAACACTGGCAGCGAGCAATGTTAGCATGTTAACGTGCACACACACACACACACACACACACACACACACACAAACACACACTGCTGCCCGAGGAGACAGCTTGGAAACAGCTTGATTTAGGAGGTCGGCCATTGGCAAACAACAGAGTTTACAAGAGAGAGTGATAGCGAGGGTAAGAGAGGAGAAAAAGACAACAGCTAGAAAGGAATAATAAAGCAGTGGAAGACAAGACAACTGGTTCCATCCTTCACCCAGTTAAATGAGGAAAGAACAGACACGGGACACAGGCTAATTTTAATCAATGGAGACTGGTAGCTCTCAGGGGGCAGGAAGCAAATTAACACTCAGAACAATTAATCTGTTCCTGCTTGTGCTTTTTATCTAGGAGATAAAGACAAAACAAAGGTGGTTCACTCTGCACTCAATCGGGCCAAAACATTTGGTCTGTTCTTTTCTCTGGGCTGGAAATGTCTGAGTAATTATCAAAGATGGCATCATTGATTATTGTTGTTGTAGAGACATGCCTGCCTGTCGATTAATTGCTGGGCTGATGACTTCATTCTCAGCTCCTCCAGCTTGTGTATCAGTGTTTTTAGCAATGAGAGCCCATCTACAACTCTGCCTCATTATGTGTATGCATATTTATGAATATGCTGATCAGTTCCCACTCAGTTTTTCTGTGAAACATTGTTAAACTCTTTGTTTACAATGTTGAGTTTTTGATATTGGAGTCATTTAGCTGCATGTGTTTTGAGTCATGAAATAAGAAATTCTGTGGAAGATGTGTAAACTGTTTGCTTACCCTGGGGGTGTTCTTAATTGAAACAATTACCAGGAGCACTCTGAGAAATGTATTTACATCAGAAAAACTTTACCGTAATTCACAACGTTGTTACAATTTAAGAAATCTGTTCCTTATGATCTGCTGACGAGGATTTCCCACTTAGCATAAGAAAGAAACGTTATTAGGTTTGTACTGAGGCAATGTATGTAAAGCAACAATAAGTAACTTTTAAACCTTCATAAACTATTTTAATAACTTTTGTGATTATACGTCGTCATAGTTTTCGTTGGATGAGACCTCTGTCATGGCCCGAGGGGTTGCGTATAGCTTTAACTGGCACTAAGAAACTTTGAGGAGGGCCACATAAAACGACAAATGTTCCGACTGCTTTACAGCATACGCCACTTCCCCCGTTTCTTATTTTAAAACATTATCATATGATGTTGTAGCGCTACAATTAGATTCATCACCTCATCGCTATTCATCCTTCACACAGCCTCTGGAAACAGAAATGTACTTCAATCCAACTGCAGGCGAACGGGAGATCAGAATTTTACGACACTACATGCTGGTCCTTATGGGAAATGCAGTCTTCCATCAGGAAAAACACCACCGCTTTTGTCCCCACTGACCGCCAAAATCGACAAAAACAGAAATTCTGTTTTCATTTTGACTAAGCAATTTAACTATAATAACTTCTTTTAGAAATCTCAGTCAAACAACTAAAACTATTGAGTGTTCATAAAATGTTTTATCACCTTCCCTAAAGCTAACTAGCTTGCTTCAACCCTGTAGCATGTTATTGCCATAAATAAATCTCACTATATTGATTATGTGTGCAGTTTTAATTTCCTCCAAACATGGCATTTGGGTTCTTTGCACAACAGTTGTGTTTATACGCACATAAAACTTCAAATAAGAAACTAATTGTTAAATTAAGTCCAATGGCAATTAGATTGTAGTTCATAAAGGGCCTGTGGTTGTAGAAAGCATTAATGAAACTACCCATTAACTAGTTGTTATTCTACAAGTAAAAAGTTGTCTTTGCAGTTGATGGTGAAAATCTTTTCCAATCAATTTATTGTGACAATATGCAATAAAAACTATTTGATTTACAAAACCATATTTAAGCATGTAATTGTTTTCTTGAAGGCTCTATTTATATCACTCTGGAGGCCCACATAAATAGTTATGGAGAGCTAGATCCTCCTAACAGCCCTTTAGTTTGACTCGTGCACTGGATGTTGTGTAAAATCAAATCTAAACCAAAGTTAGATGCTTTAAATTAAGATGTTAAAATACACCTTGGATATCAGATTTACCTCTTTTTAAGAAAAACATATATAAATATAACAACAAGCTCTTTCTTGCATTGTAATCATTGAAGCTGGATTACAATTTTATCATTAAATTCAATGTTGTGTATTTCTTTACCACCATCTACAGCACATCATCTTGAGGCAATTTACAAGAGCATTAATTTAAATCTAGTCAAAAATATATTCTGTTCATCCTAGTTATCAAACAACTAATCAACCAACCTTTTAATAAGATCACCATAAAGCGATTTCTACTTAATAAAACCCAGCAGATTGCATTGAGTAACTCACTTCTCACTGGACGAAAACCAGACATAACCAGAACCTGGAGTAGTAAAAGTGGCCCTTCTTCTGGACTAACTGTGGATTTGTGAAAACCAAAAACAGTAAAAGATGCAAGGGAGCTGATGTCAGTGTACATTCTAAGTAAAAATTAAATGGTAGTAGCAGGTGATGGAGAACGATGAGTTAAAAGATCAAATTAACGGTTGAAATAGCAACAACTAATGTAATTTGAATAGAAAATGAAAGTAGCAGACTAAGGAAAAGTGATCAGATTTTCCTCCAGAAGCGTCAACCTATAGCAGCTTTACATAAAAGAAGTTAAAGCAACCTCATCCTAAAAGGGATAGGCTAAGAGAGAGGTGTCCTTATCACTTTGCATCTAAATTTTAAGAAAGATGTTGGTTTGTAATTCTTTTGTGGTATTTAGTTAGATAACGATTAAAGTGACAAAACAGTATTTTAGTAATCTATTATTCGCATTTTTTTTAAACCATTGTATCTCTATGACTGGTTGCAGGTTCCATCACAGCCATGCAAAAAAGACCACTCTTAAAATGTAATAATGTTTATATACAGCTGATCATTTACATAAAAATTATAATCGTATCACTTTTATTCACACAATGAAGCAATTTCATCATATTTTTTAAAATGTATTTGTCCTTATTTATGTTGTAAATTACCCAAAACTGCAGGAAATAGTAAAATGAACATCCTGACAATGCTGTCGGGCTATCATCGTCATGACAACACCAATTTATTATCTCAATAACAAAACAAATGCCTCTCCCTATTTTATAATATTAAAATCTGTTTAGCATAGATTGTTTTGAGTTGGAAAAAGACGTGGAGGTTTTCATTGCGGTGAAAATAAATGTTATTTGTGGTTTTCTGTTTTTCATTTTAAATTAGGGGCCACTTTGGTATGAGCCAAAATTTCCAGAACAGGAAATGTCTGGGAAATGTCATACAGGCTTTACTGATTAGTTAACCAGGAAAATCCATCATTTTTAGAAAACTAAATCTGTTCACGGTGTTGACAGTATCCATTTCCCTTGAAGTTACACATAGTCTTAATGTCCAATTCACACACACATACACACAAACATGGTCTGCCATTCCATCAAAACCAAACAGCTACAGGGCTCCACATTAAAACTTGTCTCTCCAAGATGAATGAGAAAAAGCTAAAGATGTGAAGGTTTGGCTTTTTTTTTTCAATGTTGAAGACAAAGAGGGACAGAGTGAGAAAGTAACTGAAAGAACCAGCTTCAATTATGTATACCCCAACAACTTCAATTAAGCATTTGAACAGGAAAATCGATGTGGGAACGGATGACGTCCCAGCCTTTTCATTCCTCACAGAGGAGCAGGTCTACATGTGACATAGACACACCAGAGCGTATGCGTATACTGTAGAGAAATGCCAACTTAAGATAAATCATTAAACGTCAAACATGACGGATAATGTAGTTTGAACATTTACCATTTATATAACTGATGCATTTTAAGGAAAGGTGATATGAAAAAAAATGACAATACCCCATGCACATTTTCAACTTTAAATGATTTAAAATGTGATCTCATGAATGAACAAATTATCGGAATGGCTCCTAAATTAAGCTTATAAAATAATTTCGCCGCGTTTGGGGTTCCGGTCGCTCGAAAGGATATTGCTTAAATCTGAAATCGGGTATATATTCACCATGTTAGATTATCTAGGTGCAGCCTGCTGAATGTGAATTGTATCAGAAAGCTGAGGGAAAAGAGATGGAAATACAAAATAGACAAAAAGAACACTATGACTATAATGGTGTTTAAGAAAGTCTATTTAAAATTGGAGACGTCTTTTTGTGTTTTGTTTTGTTTCTAATACTTCACAAACTACTGTCATTAATTCTTCCACAGTCACCATTTTTGTTTACTATGAACTCAGTTTTATCTCAGGAGGCTTTGCAAGATTTTCTTTCTGACATCTTAATTTTAGTGAGTGAAACTGGTTTGAGTCTTGGGTGTTTCTCCTGCCATGTCTTTGGACGATTCAAACTACAAACCCTAAATTGTTATAGCTAAAACATTTCCTCATTTATATAGGGTCTCTTAAGTTTTGAAAATCTGTCAATTATTTCAGACATTTACTTACAGTTTAGTAGGTATAGCATATCTACATTGTTTGTTTGTACAAAGTTATTTAAAGTCTTCATACAGCAAAACCAATTCCAATGTTCAGAATTTTTTTTTTACTCATTTAAATTAGTGAGGCATCAGATCAGAAATGTATTGCATAAACAAAAACATATATTTTGGTTTATGGGATATTTTGTTGCAGCTAAAAATCAGAATTCTGTCATATATCAGAGACCGGTTGGCAAAAACGTGACAACATATGCTTGGAAAAACAAACCAAAATGAGAACTGATTTAAGTAATATTTCAATTACCTAAAACATTTGAGCAAGTCCACCAAGAATTGTCTAAGAAATAAGAAATGAAAGGCCTTTACTTCTTTTTTTCATTTATGTGATTTCTAGGTTTGTAGAGACATTTTATTCCAATAAACTTAAAATAACAAGGTTTATAAATTTACAACTTAGCTATAAAGCAATACAGAATGTCACTGATATTTTTGAGTGAATTCTGTTTTTGGGTGTTTATTTAGTTTCTTTCTAACAAAGGAAATGTCAGTGAATTGTGAAATGAGCAACGTCCCACGGAGTGTTTCAACCAAAAGAGGCTATGTTGTTTCACACAAAGCTAATAGAATGGAAGAAAACGTCGAGCTTTGTTGCTCATCTGTTAATATTTAGTTCACAGGAGAAAGCTCTGGAAGAAGTGGACGACCTCATTGTATTTGAGAAATCTTAATATTCTCTAGTCTAAATGTGTGCTTCTATCAAGGAATAAAAAATAAAAAAAACACAAAAAAATCCATCAATCGGTCCTGTAATACTGTAACTTGACTAAATATGGGTGAGTTGATTACATATATACAGTAATGTTCTCTGCAGGCGGCCTCATATCAAAGTCATCGGTGTCTCTGTATGAAATTTCATATCAGTGTGTGTTTGTGTCCTCAACCTCTGGTAGTTCTGAATAATTCATGCAGAAGGAATAAGATGTTACATCTGATTTTCTTCTTGATCTTAACTGCTTTCTGTCTCTGAAATTGTTGAGCATGTGTTCAGGTGAAGGTTGACTTGTTTTAAAGCTGTTGTTTGTTTTTTTCATGCTTTTTGTATCTTTCTCAGTAGACAAAGAGTGAGTGGGAGTTAAGTGGCGTGTTTCCAGAGGTATTGATTTGTGCCTGCACTAAGGATAACCTCACAAGTTTATTTTCCGTCATGTGTAAATGTGAGTAGCGTTTGTCTCTGGTCATTAATGGATCCCTATGTATAGACCGTAGCCTGTCATGCAGAATGAAAGTGTGGAAACGTGAGATAAACCGCACGATTCTCTTTCCCACATGAATATTAGAGGAAGACGTCTGAAAGTCGCAGGTCCATACTTCTTTTCAAACAGCTTCTAAAAAAAGTTCTAATTTTTTTAAAATTAGGATAAGCACCAAAGCTGTACATAACAGGACTTGTGAATCCTTGTTATTGGTAAGAGATGGTAAAATAGATCTACACACATTGAAGGTCAAACCTCTGGATCATTTTAAATGTGGTGAAGTGAAAATAATTTTACCAAAGGCTTAGTGATCTGTGAAAAAACCTTGAAACATTGTAGTTGTACAGGATCACACATGAAGCCTACTAGTTTGTGTACAAATTTGCTCCAAAGTTCTGCAAAACGTCAATGTCAATTTATCCATGTAGCACATAAAAAAACATGTTAAAACAAAATGTAAATGTACACCTATAACTGTTATTGTATTGCAATACTCGATCTTAACGGCCGCAAAGTTGGTTTGGATGATTAAAAACTCACAACAAAAAACAACTGAGGTTGAAGGTGCTACTAAAAAGGAACATTGCTTTGTAAGCATAGGTGTTATTAGGATTAAAACCTTGGTAAAATTACCATTTTTACAATAATAACCCTAAAATTAAAAAGCAACATTATACAACATTGTCTAACTCCTATTATTGAAAACCAAATTGTTATCAGTTCTAACTAACCTAACTGTTGCTAAAATATTACTGCTAATTGAATAATAGGGTTGGAATAATGTTAAATTTACAAATGTGCTTTTTTTAAATCTAAAATAAAAATTGAACTTAGTTTTTGAACTAAGAGCTTGTAGTTGTAAGCAGCACTTAAAAGTTGAAAAGAAAAACACCAAATAACCGATCAGAGGTCCTAACGCTGCATTTTGGATCAGTGGAGGAGGTAAGTCATGTTACTTTTAAAATATTCAAACTATTTTTAAAGACACAAAAATAGTCCATATCTAATGCAATATGCATAGATTACATCAGTCTTGAAGGACTTCCAATAAAATCTGGGATAAAAACAGTGATAATTAACGCACTTATCATTAGACTGATGTACTTCTGCTTGAGCGCTGGCCCACGGAAGCCTGAGGGGCACTATCCTTAATAGTGTGTGACTCAGTGAGATATTACTCCTCAGGATCAAGACTGAAAAACCCCCAAAAATTAATGCTTAGGTGTATGGCTGATGTGTGGCTAGGTTTTTGGCATACAACATGAACTGTTGCTCATAATGCACACGAATAGATTATTCTTCAGTATAAATTAAGATGTGTGCCTTAAACATGTTGTTGCTGGGTTATTAGCACTCTTCTGGTCTAGGAGCTGTTCAAACAGTCATCGTCATTGTTTGTCTGATTACACACCCACCACCTCATAGCACATCTGCTGATAACACTCACAAAAACGCTCTGTGATTTTGGAAATGTCATCACCCACTGCGCTCTGTGCACGGGGGGGTGAAAATATAGATGTGATGCTTGCGGCATTTTCTTTCACGACTTTGAAGGGATCTTTCACTTCTCTGCACGACTGAGGGGGGATTTTGACCCTGAAAGGTCACGGCTGATTGGTTAACACCAGAAAGCTTTTACTCGTTTTGTGTGGGGATGTTTCCAAGACGGCAATATCTCTTGTTCACTCAACTCAGACGAGACAGGAAACCTTTAAATTCCTTTTGGATATACCTGAGGCCAAATAGGCTCTTGTTTTTAGGGACATGCTACCAGCTGCTCCACTGAATTAAAGAAAAACAGTCCAACAGAAAGATCTGATACGTAAAAGTTCCAAAATGCTGCATTTTAAATATTATCAACAATGTAATGCAACCATCTAAGGCAAGTATTTACCCACTATGAAAATTAACTGATTAAGTTAAAATAAGACCCTGACTCCAGCAACAGTGAATCCGTAATCAGAGAAATAATCAAGCAGCAATAGAAGCTGGAACACTGCATTTGGCATCCAGATTAGGTCTAATTTATTAAACAACCAAGGCGGTTACAATGTACAATATTCATGCATTATATCGCATTTCTTTTCAATAAACCTTCTTTTCTCACAATCTAACACATTTTCACTTTTACAATCCTCAATCCTTTACTTCACGGACAACAACTAAGATGTGGTGCAATAAACAGGATCAGTCACTGTTTAAAAAATACCTGCATTTATTTGCACCTCAACCAGGCTAAACTTCCACATGTGCTCTGTTAAACTTATTTACTGCTTAAAAATTACAATAGGAAAACTTACAGCCAATATAGAGCTAAGCATGGCATTGTTTCAACATTAATTTGGGAATTCCCCACACTTAAGAACAATAAATGGTTTCCTTCTCAGCTTCAACTGGACTAACTTTACTCTTTTCAGTCCCAAAATAACATTAATTGAGTCTGATTCAAAGGATAGCATTATAACGCTCATATTGTAAAAAATATTGTTGTCTTTTAACAACCTAGTCCCGGAATAGCAACCTGCTAATCCAAACCTCTCTTCATGGGATTTAGATGTCTGGCAGAAAGGTGCACATTAACACTGTCACAGTACCATTTGCTGATTAAATAATGTATAAACACTTACAAGAAAAATTTAGTGTGTTTTTAACACGTACTCCTCTGACAAATAATAAATCAGCAGAGAGCAATGGAAGCTGGAACGCTGCGTTTGGCGTTAGCCGAACCACAAATGTAACAAAATAAAAGGTCTTCTAAACTGAGAACCAATTTCTGCATCATGTAGTACATTATTCCTTAAAACTAGTTCATGTGATTTGTTTTTTGTTATTCATTCTTTAGGTAGAGAACTGCGACTGGAGAATGCTGAAACAAATTTTTAAATTTTACTCTGGAGAGCGGCGCCTTACGGCACCAGGATTCATAGCATACATGTTAGTTCTTTGACAGAGAGACTACGAAACTCAATAAATTGTATATGATCCTTTAAAAATAAAGAATAATTCTGGTGCTCTGCTTTCCTTAAATGTGCTAGAGACTGCTCTTTGAAATTAATCCAAATAGCTCAAGTGATCATTTTCAGTAAGCTTCTAGAAATCTCCTAAACATCTGGACAATGCTTTCATTGAAAATGATTTTCAGAACCCAAGAATGTTTTCTATACAGCTGCAACCTTACCAGTTACTATAGCCAGAGAGAAAGACCTAAAATCAGCCTCGTCCTATCAATTATCCCCAACATTAATATACCTGCATCTCATCATAACCATCATTCAATTGAACGTCACAGGGAACAACAAGAAAGACAAAAAACACTGCTTTCTTTTAGAAGAGAAAACCTATGCCCAATGTTCAGACTTCAGTAAAAAGTATCAATTATTACATTGTGATAAGTCAAAATTATCATTGTGTAGTTACCTGCTTTTTTTGTGCAACATGGCTTTGAGCCAAGTTTTATAATTGATGCATGATGCAAAAGCTTTCAGATGCATTGAGATCATTTCAGAAACCCTGCATGTCAAATATGATACATATGGCATTAAAGGGTTAACACAACTATGATGTAATGTATATAAAAAAATTAATTGCCAAAAGCCACTATTCATCTTGATAGGTTCATAGACATAAAGCCTGCATTAATATCACATCAAAAACAATATTCCAAAGTTTTTCAAGAATTTCCCACAGTGCTTATTAATGCGGATTGTTAGATTCATGTGAAAATCATCAGAACTAATACATACAAGTCAATTTTTCACAGTTGCCCTTTTTCCCCTTTAGTGAAACCTAGAGGTAGAAGTTTATATCATCCTTTATTGCCTGAAAGTGTTTTTATAGTCACTGTTAATTTTTTCGGGGGAAAATAAATTAATAAATACACCAATGGGTTTAGGTTGCACGATATATTGCAAATTATTCTTAGTACAATGTCAATTGTATTAAAAATAAACACATCTATAGAACTTTATTTCTGTAAAGGTATGTGTGTTTAGTTTTTTTATTTCAAATGTTATCACAGTTTATATATACATATATATATATATATATATATATATATATATATATATATATATATATATCGCCTGGGTCCAAACTGTGTGTTGTTTAAGAAGATTTGAATAATTTAATGAAACTTTTTTGCACATTCTCACAAGACTTCCATGAAATACAATTCCAATGGTTTCATCATCTTCACTCTCTTCTGCGGTTGGGTGTTCCAAAAGAATCAAGAATACCTTTCTGTTAGATAACATTGTCCAATTGGTGTTAACGAAATCCAATGAGGTTCCTCCTGCATGTTCTAAGACTTTTTAGGTGGAGAAGTATCAAAATAGAGCCAGGAAGGGTCCTGATAAGATTTGAAATTCACCAAACTTTGTATGGCTTCTATATGCACCTAAACACTATAAGCTTATGTTTAAAACATGAGAAGAATGGGGCACAGAAGAAGCTTTGTCAAACAAGGATAAAAACACACATTTAGTGTTGCAATCAGTGTATTTCAGTTTTCCTAATAATGACCTTGGAGAACAAAGATAACACCAAAATTCTTTAAAGCAAAAAGGGATCAAATTTTGTGGCAATAACTATGTGTGACAAAATGCATTAAAAAATCTGACATGAAATGGTCTAAGTAAAACACAAAATTTTTAAAAAAAAAATTAGATATATAAGATGAAATACCATTGGTATATCATCTTTTTGATGATCAAACTAAAAGAAACAGTTTTAACCATTATTTTTTACAACCTTGCCTTTTGAAAGTGGGACTTCTAGCGGTCACGGGTTAGTGACCACAACCTTTTTTGCAAAGCTAAAAGCCTGAAAGACTCGATGCCCCCTCTAAAAAGACCGATTTTTGCTTACACTGGTAAACATCTTGGCATTTTTAACAAACAAAGACCAATTGAGCTTCATTTGTCTTTAACAAAATAAATTGTAAGGATTTTGTTTAGTTATTTTTATCTGAATCATCTCTTAAGAAACGTGAGCAAATTTCCTTAATTTTCTTAAAATGTACGTGCAATGGTATTTTGCATTCAACAGTAAGAAATAACTATTGCTAAAACTCACTGCTCTGTGTTTTCCGCATAGTCAGCTTTCCAGTATCTGTGAGGCTGTTACACAGTTTCATATTTTGTGTAATGGTGTGGCGGTGTGTTTATAAAGGTGTATTATTATTCTGATCCAGACCATCCTGCCACATTAAGCTTTAATACCAGCCTAGAGACCTGTGTTTCAACTCAGCCCGAGCAGGGAACGCTCTCAGCTCTGATGTTTACATACACGCTTACACACACGGTGATAAATATGGAAATTTCCCTCTGTCTCGATGATGCGGGCATGAACACGTAAACGATTCTCTCTCTCACACACACAGACACACACACACTCACACACTTGGAGTCGAGGTGTTTCCCTGAAACTCTGCCACATGCTTTTTGGTATTTAAATGGAACTTGACAGGACCAAACCTCTCCGGTATTGTCACGTCCATGTAGTCTGGGTGTTACAAACTTTTGATGTATCCGCGTCGGGACTTCTCAGCTTTCTGACCTCTGCCTGACATGCCCTCCTGTAGACCCCTGAAGCTGCTGTTGCTGTTTGGGAACAAAAACTGGAATCTCTCCCAGCAAACAATACATTCTCTCAGCTCTTATATACGGGGATCTGTTCATTTCTTTTACCGGTTTTCGTGTTTGTTTATGTTGTTTGTTTGTCTTTTTTGTTCGTTTGGTCTTGCTGAGTCTGAATAGATGTCCAGTTTACATAACCGTTTTGGTTTTTGAAGCTATTTTGTAAAGTTTCTTTACCAGCACAACATGGAGTTATCAACAGAAGTAAAGTTTGGTCTATTTCATCTCAGGCTGTAAACCACAAGCCATAAATGTTACAATGTGCAATATTCACATTATAATCAGCAGGTTGCTAGAATTTCTAGCACCAATCCACACCTATGACAGATTTGCATTACAGAATGAAACTGAGATCTTAAGCACTGATGTGATTGTTTTTAAATGCTTAAAGTTTTTTCAAAGACCATCCCAGAGATTGGGGGTATATACCTAATATTTGTTAAGAGAAGTCATAATGGAGAGTGAAACAAATGTTTGTTTATTATCTTGCTTTAAAGAACAGATCATGTTCTTTATGGTCTGTGAATTGTGTTTCAGTTCTGATGAGAACAGCAGCACTTCTGAAACGTACAGGCATGCCTCTACAGTGATCCAAGAACAAACCGAATCCAGAAAGCAGCATTTCATTCCTCAGTTAGATGCACAATCTAACAGAAGCTCTTTGATTATATGCTAAACAGCTTTTTGATTAATTTTTAAACAGCTTGTAATAGACTCAGAGCAGGAGTCAATATATCCCCTCTGATAGCCTTGACCGCTGTTGTCGTCTTTGCTCTATAATAATTGATATTCGGGTTTCATACTCTGATTATTTCAATATTTATAAACACAGAGGCAGTCAATCATGCCCTGCCTTTAGTGGTCTTTCAACATAACTTAACCATTAGTGGTTGTATTTTATGACTGGAATGTATTTCATTGATGCCAGGTGTTGTAGGTTTTCCTGAGACCGGAGACTTAATAAAACACAGTGAACCAACACCAGCAGATAACACGACTCTCTTTCATCTGTGCAAACTATAATAAAATTGGTTCATTTTCCTGTCCATTTTACTACAAAAAAATGTACTTCTCTGATTCTCTGGTATGTTTAAAGAAAATATAATATTGTGAAAAAGTTAATAATTTTTAATTACTCGTTTAAGAAAGCAAGACCCATATATTAATATCAATTCATCACATACTTGTCACATCTTGCGATAATGACTTGAGCAGAGGTGGAATTGCATGAGAAATAAATGATTTATTGAAGGATGAAATGATTAACAAAACTTAAACCAAAACAAAGGTAATGCGGAATGCAACAGGGAATAACGCGGGATTAAACTGGAATGTAAACAGACGGATACTGAAGCACAAACGGAATCTGAGTAGAGTAAAACAATAAAAATAAACAAACTATCGGAGGAATGCAGGAATAGACGATTAGGCAATAAACAAACTAAAACAACTAGTCATGCTTGGGGAACCGGAGACAATCAAAGAATCAAACACTGAAGAAATAAACAATAAAAAACAAACAACAAGGAGGGTCGCAAGTGAAACCGGAGACAACAAAGAAACTAAACCATCAAGGAATAACTAAGGAGAAGAAACACTGGAAGAGAGAGAATCAGCACAGAGTACCAACAAGCAGGGAAAGGCTTATTGGAGTCAGCCTCCCCAGCATCCCAGACATCTACACCTCCAGATGCAGAAAGAGGGCCACCTGCATCAGGAAGGATCCTACCCACCCAGCACACTCACTTTTTGTTCTGCTCCCCTCAGGCAGGAGGCTGCGGAGCATCAAGTGTAGAACAACCCGTCTCAGAAACAGCTTCATTCCTGAAGCTGTTAGACTCTTGAA
>JAVLVB010000407.1:1822833-1851965 GCA_032876305.1 Orestias chungarensis | reverse complement strand
CCTGAGGGGAGCCAGTGCTGAGGGTGATGGTGGGGGAGGAGATGTTGTGAATCCTCACAGACTGCGGCCTGTTGGTCAGGAAGTCCAGGACCCAGTTGCAGATGGAAGAGCTCAGTCCAAGTGAGGAGAGTTTTTTAATCAGAGTCTGAGGAATCATGGTGTTGAACGCGGAGGTGAAGTCCACAAACAGCATACGGACTGTGGATCGATTTTCCCTATATGCATACTGGTGTGGATCAACAGTGACATTGATGGTGGCTTTGATGTGGGTCTGAACCAGTCTCTCGAGGCCTTTTGTGACTATCGGTGTGAGTGCTACTGGCCGATAGTCATTTAGACCAGTCGCTGCGGAGCTCTTTGGGACCGGGATGATGGTGGCGGTCTTCATGCAGCTGGGGACAGCTGCCTGGGTGAGGGAGGCGTTGAATATGTCCGCCAGCACGTCTGAGAGCTGGTCCGCGCACTCTCTCAGCACCCGTCCGGGGATGTTGTCTGGGCCAGCAGCTTTCCGGGGGCTAATCCTCCTCAGCGTCCTCCTTACTTCTGCTGGAGTCACACTGAATAAATTCGGTTACAGCATTAGGGAGAGTAAGTTCAGGTACATCTGATTACATTCTTTACTGCTTAATGTATGCAGTTACTGGTCATTGCAAGTTATTACAGGAGCATATAACATTTTATAGGAGCTTTGGAAATAAAATTATTTGATTCTCATTTAATGTTAGGTTTTTCATTGGTGGTAAAATTGTTTAGGAGCTTGGTTTCATGAATTTAGAGGATTTTGATGGTGGCATTCACCCAAATTAGTTAAAACAGCATCTTTGAGGCTCTATACGAGTAATTGAATAATACCTGTCTCAGTGTCATGTGTTAGTTGTAAATAAGAGAAAGCATAATCACTTATAGGTTGGGTTGTTGAATGCTAGCTTGGTGCAGTTCTTTTTGCTTTACTAACTCCTCCTATGAAGCGGTGTCAAACATCTGGATGTAAATCAGACTGTAGGTTTACCGATCTCTGGATCTGCAGATGGAGAAGGAGCTGGTAATGAGCTAACTTACATAGGACAATGAAAAATGATGTGATAACAGAGGCTTTTTGAGAGCTGCTTTAATACAGGCACTAGAGCCTTCCAACCACAGGCATTCGCATCAACAACAATTTAAAAAACTGTGAATAATATTTTATAAGAATCTTTAAAACTTCCTCTGGGGTTAGTAAAAAAAATTTACATTGAATTAACATTTCTGACAAAGTATTTGCCTGTTGTGGTTTGTAGCCGCTGCTAATTCAGAATTAGTTAATTTTCCAATAGTTATTTTTTCCCTGTTTTAGATTTAGGGATAATTTTTGGATCCTTGGATTTTATTTCAGTCTACTCTCACCGATCATCTACATAACTCATTATATTTATTTGCTCTTAAAGAGTTATATCTCTGAAAAGTCAGTATTCAGCCGTCAAACTTGTATTGATCCCTTTTTTAACAGGTTTCACTGCACTGTAGAATTAAATCAATAGCTTTCTCCAACACAGCTGAGTGAAACCTTTAGTGTTTGTCAGGTTTAGCAAAAGAAAAGAGTTTAATATCAGTGATGTTTGGCATATATGCTTTGAAGTGCTTCCTAAACCTCCCTTCTCTTTCATCTGTCGTGTGCAGAAATCGGTACATTTCATCTTTTACACCAAGAAACTGAGAAAAAACACATGCTTTATTAAGTTTAGATGACTTTTGTTTTAATTGTGGATGTAAGAAGCAAATAAAAGGGTATGTCTAATATGGGGATTATTTTTGTTTTACTCCAAAGAACATACAAGTTCTTTTTGTTTGTTTCTCATTCTTGTCCTGTGCTGTTTTAGCTTTTCCTGAATTACTGTGTAGATTTATTTTTTTAACCTCACCCCATTTTCCTTGTCAGTTGATTCCAGAACTTCTGACCAGATCTTTTATTTGTGCTTGTGTAGGTTCGACTACCAGGAGCTGCTTCACAACTCCAGCTTCTGCTTAGTGCCGCGAGGTCGGCGCCTGGGATCCTTTCGCTTCCTGGAGGCTTTACAGGTGGGTTCCTTCTCAGATGGACGTCAGTATGTAACCAACAGATTATGACCAGAATCAGCCGTTTCGCAGAACACTGGGTGGCGCTCCCATATTGGGTCACGCAGAGGATTGTGGGATTGCTTGGGGGCAAACAATCCGGAGAGCTCTAGAATTCAAGATTTTAAAGTGTTGTATTTAAGTCAAAGATTTAACAAGTAAGCTATCTGAATGCTGCGAATGGGACAGTCATTCCTCCCAACCACAACCTTTCATGTCTCACTGCCATTCCCCACATGAGCGTTGAAGTCTCCCAGTAGAACAAAGGAGTCACCAGAAGGGGCTCTCTCTAGCCCCCCCATCTAATGACTCCAAAAAGGATGGGTAATCTGAACTGCTGTTTGGGTCATAAGCACGAACAACAGTCAGAACCAATCCCCCCACCTGTAGGCGAAGGGAGGCTACCCTCTCGTTCACCGCAGTGAACCCCATCATACAGGTACCAAGGCGGGGTTGAACAAGTATACACACCCCAGCTCGGCGCCTTTTACTAGAGGCAACTCCAGAGTAGAAAAGTGTTCAACCCCTCTCAAGGAGAATAGTTCCAGAACCCAAAATGTGTGTTTGGGTGAGACTGACTATTTCTGGCTGGAATCTCTCTACCTTGCACGTCAACTCAGGCTCCTTCCCCACCAGTGAGGTGACATTCCACATCCCCAAAGCCAGCTTCTACAGCCGAGGATCAGATCACCGAAAATCTCCGCCTTCGGCCTCCACCTGTACTGTACTGCACCAAAACTCCCACAGGTGGTGAGCCGGTAGGGGGGACCGATGTTACCTCTTGGGGCTGTGCCCGGCTGGGCTCCATGGGCGAAAGCCCGGTCACCATGCGCTCAACAGCATCCCCCACCTCCAAGCCTGGTTCCAGAGTGGCGCCCCGGTAACCCGTGTCCGGGCAAGGGAACAGTTTGTCCAAAGTTTTGCATCTTCAGAAGGGGTCTTTTCAGTATATCTCAACTAGGACCTTTTTGCCGTGATTGACCCTACCAGGGGCATAGAGCACTCGACAACATAGCTCCTTGGATCACTGGAACTCTAAAACCCGTCCACCACGATAAGGTGGCAGGTCATGGAGGTGCCTTATTCTGTAAAAAAGAAACATCTTCACACCATAGATGTGTTCAACTTCCATTAGCATCTTGTTTCCATACATTTAATTGTTTTGATATTATTTATCTATGTTTGACCTAATTTAACTAGTGATTTTTGTTTTGTTCTGATTTCTAGTTTAATAAACACATTTATATTTAAAACATCCAAATTAAACTCTCTCAACAGAAAAATAATTGTCAGAGGTTTAGTGTTCCTAAAATTGACCTTATGTATTCAAATAAATGTGAATTAAGATTCATGAGAATCTGGTCATTCTTGAATACTAAAGAGATGAAATATTTTAAAATATACACAAATTATCATCCAACAAATGGTCAATGTTTAAGTGTTTAACTGCAAAAACTGCTAGCTGAATAGATATTTGTGAGAATGAAAGTAAAATGTCAGGACAAAGAAATCACCAAAGTCAAAGTAATGAAATCGTTTCTGAGGTGGATCTTTGATCACGAACTTGGCATTTGGGCAATCTCCTTTAATCTCTCAATCTCACTTGATGAAGAATCCACTTCTTGAACTTGAACTTCCAACAAAAAATATCAGGCTTAGTCAGTTGTTTTGTTTTTCTCTCTCTCTTTTTTACCTCAACACTTTCTGTTACTGCTCTGTTTCAGACTCAGACAAATCAAACAGGATGAATGGATAAAAAATTTTACAGTGGGAGATTATGCTGGAAATACATTTTCGTGCAATATAATCCACATTTGGAAGATCTGGCTTGAATTTCAGACCTTTTCAGGTTTTAAAGAAACACTGTGAACTGTTTTCCTTTAACAAAAACATGTAAGAGTTTATATATTTCAAACAATCTTGCCACTATGAAAATAATTTCATTAATAATTGTTAATTGCACACATAAGTGATTTTTGAGCTTTGAACTTTTACTGATAACACATAATTAGAAGTGAGCTCTGCAGCTGTTTATTCCCCGTTTTGACGTTTTAACTGAAAACTAGCACGATGAGTTTTCAGATGAGGCAAGGAATGTTGGGAGAAAAAGAAGAATCAGAAATGACTTTAAACACAGTTCAACAGTGCTGTAAATTAAAAACAATTTATTTTCCATTACCAAACAATGAAGCTATTTAAGAATCTCTTCATAAAATATATTTAACACTCAGCAGCTCAGAGAGCAATGAAACCTTTTTCTAATGAATTAAGACCCATAAATGGCTCTTTGAAATATTGAGGCTTACTGAAAAATAAATAAATGCATTTCATTTTGTCTTTAATCTTTCTGGCAACTCCATTTGTTGAAGGAAACTAAGTTGAAATGCATTCAAAGTGTCTCATCAGAAGAAAGCAATCAAAGAGGATAAAAAAGTCCTCAGTGAAGGAAAGAAAAATACTACAAACTGATCCCTCACCGTGCTCCAGTTTCAACTTCAGCTGCTCAGACTTTTATGTGCCACTGAAACTCGTTTCCTTTTCTCTGCTGTGAAATCATGTCAACAGTTTTAAAATAAAATGATCTCCACTCCATATTTCTTTCTCTATCAACAAAACGATCCTTTGAAGGAGGAAATCACGGCTGCTTTGTCAGTCGACACCAACAGTTCAAATATAGAGAAGGTTTTGTTTTCCTATTTGACATTTAGATATTTGGCTCAAGTTTCAGAAATATTCTTATTTCAGTTTAATGAGCAATTTATTAAAGATGATTTCCTTCCACCTTTTCGAATATGTGATTTCCAGTCTTATTAAGGCTTCCCTGTTTTGTATTGGTTGTTTTTGCAGGCAGCGTGCATTCCAGTTATTCTGAGTAACGGCTGGGAGCTTCCCTTCTCTGAAGTCATCGACTGGAGGAAAGCCGCCATCATTGGAGATGAGAGGCTGCTGTTACAGGTACTCAGTAACAGAGATGAAGGAGGACTGTTAAAATCACAAAGAAAGAGAAAAAAATAGCTTGAAAGCAAATATATAAATTAGGATATAAGTCTCCCTAAAAACCCATTTCAAAGAAAAAATATTTCCACAAAACTTTAACAATTAGGGCAACCATAAAATTTGGCCTTTCCGCAGTAATAATTTGTGAAAACATTCTGGCTTTAACTATCATTTTAGCTTTCTGATCCTCTGGACGACCACATATGGCCATCAGAGTCATGATGAAATAAATCAGGAATGCTGTGAAAACAAATGCCCTGCTCTAAAATACAGTAGCTGCTACATGAGTTAGCAGTTTAGTTGAAACCCTTTATTCAATCTAAGATATAGATGATCAAAAACAACACATGGCGAGGCTTTTTTACATTTATTTTTTCATACCAATCTAATGGTAAATGGACTTCACTTGTATAGCACTTTTCTATTCAAACTGACCATTCAAAGCGCTTTACACTGTAGCCTCATTCACCACTGATACATGCATCTGTAGGCAACTAGGAGTTAAGTGCTCAAGGGAACAATGCTATGTCACAGGGGGCAGCTGGAATTGAACCTGCAATCTACCTGATTGCAAGACAACTACTCTACCCACTGTGCCACAGACACCCCTGCTAGTGAGCAGAATGCACGTTTAGATCAATTATAGCAAGTAAGTAAAGCCTTTTGTCAAATCCCCTGGATACTTAACCTGATACTGATACCTTACAGACCTGTGCAGTCAACTGTTAGAATGCAGTCTTCTCTGAAATGTTAAGCAGCACGGTCATGACATTTTTATTTATTTTTACCGTGGATGACATTTGAATTTCAAAATATTAGGCTGAGCATAATTCTGCTTAAATAATGACAATATTTAATCCAAAAGTCTTTAAAAGAGACTTCTGTCATTTAAGATTCTTACTCAACAAGACTAAACTCAGAGCTGAAATTACTGTGGAGTCTAGTTTTAGAAAATAACTTTTACAGCTTCGGCTGTTTTTCGAGCAACCTTGGAAGTTTAGGTCAAATTAAAATCCTTTACTGCAAAAGGTAAGACGTCCAAAGCATTGTTAAAGAAAATAATTTATTCGACTGAGGTAAACTAAATATATCTGTGTTAATATGGGGCTTGTTAAATGTTCTTTTTTCAGACATGAAACTCATCAAAACGCAATTATCACAAGTGCCATATCAAGTACAATCTAAACGTGCTGCAAACTAACGGTGTTGTAGAGGGCCGCACTGGGTTAACTCTGTGAATTTCAAAACTGTCGGACACATGCTTCAATACACTCCAGGCCGCTTCTTTGTTGTTGCAATCATCAATTTATGCCACTTTGATTGCCGTACTTCAGACTTTACAGGACTGACACATACTGACCAGGCTAAAACATGCAATGGTGCCAACAAAGGATTACATTACAGAAATTACAGAAATTACAGAAAGAAACAGAAATTATGACAACCACCGGCGCACCCGCTTCCTCATACATACAAAAACAGCGCACCCGTATGGTTCCCATTCATACCTTAGTGAAGGTCACGCCCACCTTGATACACGCACCACCCCAAGTGTCAAAGCCATGTGCTCCTGCCACATCAGTAACTGCTTATTTCAATCATATGGCTCTTACACAATCATTAAAACTCACTCCATGAGATATTTATATCAATGCTGCATTTCTATAGAAAAGGGTCCCCTTCTGTTCTCTTCAACAGCTTCTGCAGTGCGATGTTCAGATTACCTGCGTAACCTTTAGCACCATCTGGGCAGCCAAACAGACATGTGGTTGTTTGTATTTTGGGAATTTGAAACTAAATGTGTCTGTCTTTTAATTAGAGGTTCTCTTGCCTGCAATCAACACTTTAAAAGAGAGAGAATCCTTTAATAGGAAAAGATCTAAAAAAAAAATAAAAAAAACTTTGCCTTGTGTTATAAATGTGGACTTTTAAGACATTGGGTGTTACTCAAAGCATGTTTGCACTATAGCTTTCAATTTTTCTTTTATATGCCCATTAGTAAAGAAAAAAAAAGCCCTTCTATACAGCTTGCTAATTGATGGTTAAAATGAAATGTGTGAAGTGAGAAACGTGCTATGACAGAGAACGAGACACTACACTTATAATTAGGTTTGGAAAAAAAACACATTCTTCCATCAATACATATGATACAGAAATGTCAAGAATAAATGAAAATATAGATGCAGAGATAAAAGGAAAAAAACTTCTTCGAACAAAACATGACATTTGCTAGTACCCGCAAATAAAAAGAAACAAACATACGACTGCTGTGCTTGTGCTTGTGTCTCCTTCAGGTTAAATAATGCAGACGCACTAACAGATAATGGGCAATTTTGAACATAAATCAAACAGCCTTTGGTAGTTTAACAGCTTCTGTACATATTGCCTTTGTTCCTCAGTTTGTAGAAAAACACATTTAGTTTCACTGTTCCATCAATAAACCAATAAACATGAGACCGAAATTGTAGGGACAGTGTAAATTAATATGTTTTTCCTGCTCGGGGTTTCAGAAACAGTTATTATTGCCAAGTTCATGAACACAGACAAGAAATTTGACTTTGGCTCCACTTTCACCTCAATATCCTAAATTTACTGAACAACATTAGATGGATTTTCACTTTTTTCTTTCAACACTGCGTCAAATCATTGACAGTTGAAAGCATCTGTTTCTGCGCAGCTTACCAGAGCATTTCAGTCAGGCTGAGGTTTTGACTAAAATATTTAATCTCTAGGTCCTTTTTTTCAGCCATTTAAATGTAGGTTCACTGCTAGTTTCAGGATTATTACAGTTTTATTGATCCAGTTGAGACCAAGCTTAACCTGCCAGAAAGATTATATGTGTCTCTTGAAAGCCAAGGAAACGCATGATCTCATATCTTCCAGTTTGCTTAATGCAAGATGTTTAGCATGATATTTTTTTTTTATTAAAACAGGAAGCTGTGTGATCTTAGAAAACTCCTAAATGCAAAATAGAAGTTTAACTATAATGAACAATGGGCATAGGAGCATAGAAGAGGTGGGGCTACAGCCTGGACAGGTCGCTAGTCCAGCAACACTCACACCTAAAGATCAGCCTAACAGTCGTGGAGGGAACCTGAGTACTTGAACTCCAAGTAGACAAATGGAAGGTAGAATCGAAACCAGAGCTTTCTTGCTGCAAGGCAACAGTGCTACCAACTGCAGCACTGTGCAGCCCCCAAATGAACAAGTCAGAGGCAAGCAGGAACAGATTAGGAAGACAGCAACTAGGTAGGAATGCAAACTAGCAGGCTGAAGAATAGTGAAGAGTAAAAAAAGATAGATGGATGAATAGTTGGTTGATTTACAGTGTATCGTCAGATTTCTCAGGAGGTTCAGTTGTTGTAAGGAATTTACATTTACAAACAATCGGCGCCTTTATACACAAAAAAAAAGTCTAAGAAGAAGTTTCATGAAAGTGTTCCCACCATCTTCAGACTGCCTCAGGGTACACACTCTTTTTTATCTTCAGCTGAGAGGCTCTGTATCTTAAAAGATTGAAAACTCCTCCTGAGATAGTTTTGTTTTGCTTTTGATTTGTCAAATATTCCTGAGGGGTGTGTTGTTAAGTGTGTTTCTTCTAGTACAGATACTGGTAACACTGTGGTAATAAAAGGAAATCTGTTTCTCTACAAGAGGAAGACTTTGTGCCGTCAAGTTTTATGTATTATGTATTATGTGGAGGAACGGATTTTCAATTGAGCAGGATATAAATTGGGGCAAACCTCACACAGAAGCTTGAATTAAACAAAAAAAAACAGCTTACTTGTTGCTATCATGAACACATTCAAAACACATTAACATCATGCTTATTTTAAATGTATATAGAGGTAATCATTTTTTTAAGGTTGATTCAACACATCAATTCTGTGTTTCTTTTAATCTTGGACACGTACATTTTGTACTTGTTTGTTTTGTTCCCCTCATTTTCACAACTGTCAACCACTGTGGTCTGGTCCTTTACAAACCTCATTATGACTTTTCTTTAATTAAGATCATTAAAGCCTTTTTATTAGTGGATATCTTATTAATCATTTAGTAAGTAAGACAATAATCGCCTTTTTAGTGATTCTTTTAGTTGCTGTGGGCTACATATAGTTGATACACCAATTTTTGTACTCCAATTATTAAAATAAAAATCCTAAAAGTATAATATAGTAGCTTATCAAACTGAGCCTAAAGTTAGAAATGTGCCAGTGTATGAATTTATATTTAAGATTTTCATTTTATTTGTTAAATTGTCATGACAAATATCTAAGTTAAGTTGTATTAAGCTAATATTTCATGTTATTCTTTATTATTTCTGGGTGTGTATGTAAAATATTTCTAAAAAAGATGCAGCTTGGAAAGCTAGTATACTTTAGTTCAATGCTGCTGGACACATCTTTGACATGATTGTTTTACGTTTGCATTACAAATATAGAAGGATGTTAATGGAAGGTTTATGTTGATTTGTCTGTTTTGTATGTATCTTCTTTAGGATATTAAACTTTTTTTAGGACTTAGTTTTTATGTGATATTGTTTAATAAATACAATACTTTTTTTTAATGAATAGAAGAAGTAAAAAAAAAAAAAAACTTTTGCACAGATAATTTAAAGATAACTACATTTCCAAACTGTCTTTTATTTGTACCTTCTAAAAAGAAGAGTTAAGCCTGAGTTTTAACCAAATGCCTGCATCTTTATGTTTTATGTTTATTTAAAAATACATAAATGGATGTCTAATATAAAAAATAAAAAACCCTGACTTATTTGGACTGTAAATAGTTTCACAAGCAAACGCAGTCACAGTCGAACACAAGCCAATCCTACAACGTCTGCTGAGAGTTGAATCTCATTACTTTCAATTACATCTCTGAGAGCTCCAACAATGGACTGTTTACAATATGGTGTGTCTGTTTGCTCCCCCATGGAGACAAGACATGTGGAAAACTGGCACCCAGGTATTCAGAGAAACCCAACAATCCCCCTGCTGAGAAACATAAACAGTGTTACAGTTAATGGCAGGGAGGAGAATGAAGCTGATTTGATCGTGATGTTTAGACATCCCTCCTGAGAGCAAAGTAGATGGTTTTCCATCACCAACACAACAATCACACACTTTAACTGATTGCATTGTAAATGTTTGCCCTTATTAGTCTCTTTAAGACCTATAAATTATAAATAAGTTTGGTTATGGAATTAATTTACAGGAAAAAAATGTCCAAACATGAAAATTACTCTGCCAATTATGTTTTTTATTAAATCAAAGTAAATAATTTCATGGCCTTATTTAATGAGAAATTAAATGTTTGCTATACAAATGTAGCAATTAAGGTAGTTCGAACACTGCTCCAAAAGCTGGGATCAGAACCTGTTTCTGGGTTGTAAAACCGAAAGCATAAAGATCTTTTAAGGAGTGACAGGAAAAATGCAAACCTCATGAATTATTGCTCTTTTTGCATTCTTATTGTTAGAACAAATAAACCGTTCTAAAAAGGAATAAGGAAAGGTTTTATGGCTATTGAGTCTTTATTTTTTTCTTTTCTATTTTGTTTGTCAGCATTCAGTACTCCAAGCTCCTGCCGTTGTCATTGGTTAGATCAGAACCTATATGTATAGTTGGTACAGTTTTAACCACTCTCATTGCTGTTCATTATAAAGGTGTGGGACAAGCCATAGTTAACATTTAAAATACATCAGCCAGGTATTACATATTGCAACATAATCTCATAATCAAAAACCATATGAATACATGTAGCGTGTTGCTTTTGTAGATTTTTAAGAAAACCCCCTGTAGATTAATTACTGGTACAAGGAGAAAGCACAAATTTAAGGAGAAAAATGTCTGACTGTTCCTCGCTGAAAGAGATCTGTAAATTATGCAGGGTAATGTCCGATTCAGTCCACTATAGTTATACAGCTGTTTTATGGGATTTTTAATTTGTTATTCAAAATGCAAAGGAAACATAGCACCAAGTGTATTTAAAGAGTCGTTGTGGATTATAATGTTGTGGGCAGGAAGGATCTCCAACAGCAGTCATTGTTGCAAGGGGCGATGGAGGCCTCTGACTGAACACTGATAGATGTTGTGTAGCATTTTTCTGCAATCACCGAAGGAGCAATGCTTCCTCAAAAAATACTGTGGTCTAAATACTGTTCCGCCTTGCAGACTGTTTCATTCTCGCATCTCCAGTCCAATCTGTAGTCAAGAGAACAGCTCAGTATTGCAGCACCAGATAAGATATTCCAATGTTGCCAAGCACAACTAATCCACCTAATGCACTTTTGGCACTCCTCTTAAAATCAATGTATAACTATAGTGTTAGAAAGTCAGGCAGAGTATGAGATATGATCCTTAATAGATGAGAGAGATGGTTCATGTTCAGACAACTAATGTTATTACAAGCAAGGAGGATGCCACATTTACTGTATTGTCTCTAGATTTACACAAGCCAGTGACTGCTTTACTTTTTGTAACAAACACTTAGACATTGATTTATTTAGTTTTAGTGGTGAAATGCCAATGCTAGTAAAAGTGTATGCTCCTAATTTACAGTTCATATATATTTAACATTTTATAGTCATATATGGCAAATTTTGCATTCATAAACAAACATTTGCAAACTCAAAACCAAACATTACTCATTTCCTGGCAGATCTACAATTTCTAAATTAATCAGGCAAATTAATTGACAGCACAATAACTAACATCCCTATAAATACAAAACAGTTTCCCCAAAAACGTCTGAAAACGACTGAAAGGAAAAAGAAAATGTGAATTATTTGTTATTTTTGTTATTAATCGTGTTTCAAATAGTTTAATTTTTTTTAATTAGCTCCATTTATTTGTTGTTGTTCTCCTTACTGTAATATGCATGTTTTCTCTTACACTTAATTTTATCCTTTTAGTTAGATGTGCTGATACCCAATTTATATCCCCTTTGTTTTGTACATTTAGCTCAATTAAGATTTTTTTTTTTTTTAAAAGAGCAAATATCCTTCCAGCAACCAACATAAATCAGAACGAGAAGTTGTCCAAAAGAGTAAAGTCAGGACACAATAACAAACCTCAAACTACTTCTAGTCCTAATTTAGCTGAGGTGCCGCATTCATCCCAGTAACCTCATTTTTATATATATTATATCACATGGAAAGCAGTCTGTTAGCATTTGAGTTTTACACAGGTTTGCCTTATTCTGTAATTTAAATACTAACTATATCATGCATGTTGAATTTAGGTTTATATAACTGTACATAAATACAAAATATAAAATAAAGGTCAGGCTATTTTGGGTAATAATTACTCCATATTGACATTAACACAATGCTAAAAAAAAAAACAATGGTGAAAAGAAACAGTTAGTGTTTCATTAAAAAATTGCTGAGGAGGAATTTTGTCTTTTGAAGTTTGTGTAAACTGGAAAGACTTCCCTATGTTTTATGATTATTAGAGGACTGAACGAGGATGCTCTCTGATGTTTGGATCAAGCCATAGTTTGGGGGGCTCTGATTCTTTTAATGGGTTCCCTTGCTGCTTTTTCAACTTTGAAAGCTGCTGTTTATTTTCCAGGAGATTGAAAAATAAATTGTTTCTTCTGCTTTTTGCACAGCATGATGTGTGTGAGGGGTGAAAAAAAAGCAATCTAAGATTTTGCTCAACAGTAGAAAAAAGAAGAGACAAATATTATTTCAAGGTTTTAAAAAGGAGTTCAGTAAACGAGGAGCTCAGAGTGTTTTCATTAAATAACCCATGATCACATAGACTGCCATATTTGTTGTAACATGAATACAGTATGGATATGTCCTGAGGATATACTAAGTGATGGACAGAAGATGGAATTAGAGGTGGGACAATCCTGAAGAGGAAATTTACTTTAATCTTTTCTGCTTTCCACTAAATTACCTTTGCTTCCTCCACCCGTCTACCCATCCACACACTTTGTACCCCCCTCTGATTCTTACACTTAATCTATCCCACTGTCATCTGAACAGCCTTCCTGTACTCTTGCTCCAGGTTCCCTCCATTACCCGATCCGTGGGCCGTGACAGGATACTGGCTCTCCGCCAGCAGACTCAGTTCCTTTGGGACGCCTACTTCTCCTCTGTAGCCAAAATTGTCTTAACCACTCTGGAGGTAAGCTTTCAGAAAATGGTCTTAGATGAGAGTTTGTGGATTAAGTTGTCAGGAGCGCTTCATCTAATCATCCAAACTCAAACATCTTGTTCTGTACTGTATATGGCCCCTGGCTGTGCATCACCTTGGAAAGTTGAGCCTCAAGAGTTTCTCTCTCCAGATGACAGTTACGTTTTCATTCAAAGGACGGCTGCACCTTTTTTTAATCTGTTTTTATATTTGCAAACAGAAGCCGCTCTGATCTGCAGAAACCACAGAGCGTCTCTGTAGCAACTGCAGAATATTTATCCCGTTCAAGGTCTGCTGGGTTTGAAGCATTAATGACATTAGAGAAAATTAAATTCATCATGTGGGGTTGCTTTATGCAATCAGTCTTATATTTGTTCACCTCAAAGTGATTTTTATTAATGTGCATCTGAGTAAATCTGAATATCACAAAGAAGGTAACACATTTTTGTTGTTTATTTCAGAAGGTGTAATTTGTATTCAGATTAAATCCCCACACAGCAATATGTTTCAAATGTTTCGATTAATTTTCACTAAAATAAGACTGTTTAATACAAATATGTCAGTCTACTGAAATGAAGATTGATTGTAATCTATCTCCATTGTATCCAATCTCATTGTACAATGTGTACAATGAGATTGGATTTATAAAGATATATATAGTGCATATATAAAAACTTGGCTGGGGTTCCTTTTGGATGAATTAATAAATTAATGTTGTGCGGCATGGGGCAATCATATGGAAGTGTTGAGATTTAAAGGAAGAGCAGGTTGCTTTGATAGCTTCTGTATTTCTGTTTTAAGTATAAGGTTAATTGATTGTCATTAGCATCACACCCATCCAGACAAACATGACTGTACATACAGGGGGAGGCAGGTGACTGAGGTCACGCACTATCCGAAGACGCTTCCTCATCTTAAGGCGCATCCATCTTAAGCGCTGCCTTTACCTGAGGAGGAAAATGCCACATTAGGGAACTGCACCATCTTTCTAGTAGAAATGTAGTACAAAACAATAATGCATTTGTTTATAAGTGTAAAATGGAGGATAACAGGCAAAATAATGGCAATGCTTTGGTACAAAAGTGAGTATGAAAGACAATAAAATTAATCCACCCAGAGGAGTTAAACAGGATCTCAGGGGAAACTTTTGGTAAACAATTCACATTGTTCTAATGTTTTAAAATGCTGGAAAATGCATATGTGTCTGTGCTTAGCTGAGATATGCATTATTATAGGTGGGGCTCCCTAAACAAATATGTTATCTAAATGACTGTGCATATTGATATTGGGCTGTCACATCACTTCTGCACACAGCTAAATGTCAAACCTAGAGCTTTAAAATTGCATGCTTTATCTCCACATCCAGGCTTTAAAAAAAAAAGTATATTTATGTAGGTCTAAACCAGTTGCTATACGCTCGTCACAGTTTTTGCCTGTTGTTTGTCTTCCATTGCTCAACGCATTTTGTCAGCGTTCCAGGTTGTTTTAGATTTCTTCTGTGTTTGCTTTTAATTAGTGATCAGCCTTAGTCATTCCTTGTTTTTTGTTTTGTTTAATTGTCATTTTTGCTTGCTCCCTGTGAATTCCTCCCCAGTTTTGTAAGTTGCTTTGTTTCTTCATTTACATACCTTGACTTTGTTTGCATTTTGCTTCTCCTACATCCACTTAACATGACATTGCTGTTTAGAAATATGTTATTCAGAGATTTTCAAGTTAGTGAAACATTATCAAAACATAAACAACATCTTGACTTACCCAAAATACTTTTTATAGTTTTAATAAAATTGAAAAAGTTTAACAACAATAAGGATAGTACAGTTATTACATATAACATCTGAAGAGAATACAGCTTTCCACATAGCCGATGCAGAGCTACACCTGTCAAAACTGGTGAGCTTTAGGGTCTGTCACATCTTAAAGACGCTGGGAGGAAAAAGTGAAGGGCTGTTTGGTTTCATGTAGTTTTCTTTTAATGAAAATAAATTGCTTCCTGTGTCGTTAGTTAGTGTGGGGATCAATAAGCATAGAATCATAGGGGGAACAGCAAAAAAAAAGTTTTGTCCCAGCATGGAGGGGATATAGCACATGAATAACTGTATCGGTCAGTTCCTTGAGAGCCTATTGGTGGATAAAGAGGCAGATAATTTTACGTTAGCTTTGATTTTTCAACTTGACCCCTTCATCATTCTTAGTCAGGCTCAGAACATCGGATAACAATTCAGTTTCTCCCTGGCTGTTCTAATCCATTCTCTGCTTCTGTAATTTTGGAGCCCAAGCCATCTATCATAGAGTTCTGACCAGAGATAGATTGTTTTTTTGGTGCCAGTTTCTTTAGGGAAAGCTTCTTGCTGCACCCTTTCTCTGTTAGAACGCCATAGATTCCGTAGACATTTAATTTGGTTCTCCACCGCTGCCATATAAACTTATATTCTGCGTTTTTTTTATTTCTCTTGTAGAAAGATAAATGATCTCTAAATTTAATTTCAGCATCTGAGGTAAACAATCCAGGTATTACTTGAAATTTTAAGGATAATGTGACTTGTTTGTAATTCCATTCATGATTTTGCATTTAGGGCTTCAGAGTATTTGTACTATATTTGCTACATAAAGTCACTATTTTTGTTGCAATTGCAAATAAAAATTAAGGACAACTGTGAAAACAAAAACCGTGTAATCTTATTAGTGTTTGGCTTTTATTTGACCACTTGGTTATAACTTTAGTGTAAGAGACAGAATAAAGTTCAATGTTCAGTAAAAAACGTTGGAACATGTTTTTCTGGCCCTAACAATTTAAAACAAATACAGTTTAAAGTTTAAAACGAATACACAAATAAGACAAGTAGGATTGAGTTTCAGAATTTTACACTTTTAATGCAAAATTTGCGGGTGTCTCGCAGACTGTGGTGTTTATTTGCATAAGCTGTGAGACAACCTAGATTCAAACTCAAACCTTAAACTTGTAACTGTAGAATTAAGAAGTGTTTGAATATACAGAAGTGTTAAAACATATGATAGACAGTAACTGTATGTTTTTTCAAAATCTATTTTGCTGTGTGTAGTAAATGACTGTGCAATCTGTCACAGTCACTTACTAAACAACAACTGAGATGGAGCTATTAATCCATCCCAAAAAAAAAGAAGGTTATTTCAGCTAATCAAACACCCGAGGTTATCATGCAAGTTCTGGCTAATAACGGGATTCTGAGATGGCAGCTTTTCTTTTGAACAAAGACCTCGGTGACTTCACCAAATGGCAAACTGTAGCAGAGTATGAAATTAGACAGATGCCCAATGACAGTCATGTACTGCAGGCCAGATGTGCTAAGAACCCCAAAGCCAGCGTGCAACCAGGCTAAGTGGGTGTAATGAAGCGCATAGCTGATAACTATGGTGTCCCACATGCAGTAAGCCTGATACCGTAGGTGTGTTGCTTTGTTTGTGTGTGAATGGAGTGACTGAAAGCAGGTTGCAAGAGACAGTTCTGAACACAATGTTGAAGAAAGTGGAATCTGATTTCAAATAGTGAGAAAAAAATCCAAACTTAATTTAGAATTGTTCTGGTGGTATAACATACAGTTATCTTCAAACATTTTAGAAACCCTGAAAGATAAGACCAATCAAGTTTTCAATCCACACTGCTGTCCTGCTGAGTCAAATAAGCAGATCTTTAAACTCTGGAAAAGTTGACAGGATACCGAGGGGTTTATTGGGCCGTTCAGCAGATCTCAGGGCTGTAGGACCAGGGACACATCTAAAGGTTACAGGTCACCAAAGCTCAACACATGGATTTAGAGATTCAGCTTCCATGGGATTGTGGGGTCATTCAGCAATTTTAGGCTGTCAGCCAAAAGAACAGTCATGATGTTTGGATGTTCAATCATGAAGTAATAATCAGAGTTATGCCCAAACCACCAGTTTCCCACATCCATCCCAGGAGGAACTCCAAAGTTCCCCTCTGCCTCAGGAAAGCACGACACATAATTAAAGGACAAAACCCACCCCAGACCTGCACTGTTTGAACTTTTACCACACGGAATTGTTTTATCGAAAACTACAATAAATAGACTAAAAACCAGCGTATATGAAAAAGCGATCACTGCACAACACAGGGCTTGAACTGCTTCTGTGTCTTTTTATGAGACTCTTGATGTGGTTGGTGTCTAAGTGGTGTGTAATGTTATTATTATCACTCTGCACTTTGAGATGAGCTTCGAAACCTGTTTGAGGGTCTGAAGCATGCCAAGCTTTTGCATCCTGAAGTCACAACAAGGAAATTATCTCCCATGACTTCCTGATACTTCACTTACATTAGGTCTCCAGTGCCTCAGGAAGCAAAGCAGACTATACATATATATATATATACATATATCTGAACTATTACAATTTCCTTTCTTTCTTTCCACCTTCTCCAGATCATCCGAGACAGAGTGGAGTCTCATGTGTCCAGAAATCACCTGCTTTGGAATTTCCTGCCTGGTGGTCTTTTTGCGCACCCGCAGTACTCAGCTGACGCTGCACAGTTCCCCTTTTACTATGCCATCCTGGGTACGTGCCAATTGTGTGAACATATCTGCTCACTTCAGAATTTTTAAAACCAACTACAGTTTGTTCTGCCTCCGAAACCTTTTATTCCATGCTATAGTACTGATTGAATACAAATTTTAGTCACACTCGCAGCAATCGTTTCACTAAACTGGACGAGTTGCTGTAGAGAGAATAATGCAGCTGAAGAGTTAACAAAACTACAATGACATAAAATGTTAACTACTACATTCAAAGTAATAGAATAAGTGACTAGATGTCTTAAATATTCTGAAATGCACCACAAGCTACCAAGAAGCTCATAGTAAATTTCAGGGCATTTTCCTAATCACATCTTGAGGCCTAAAGAAATAGGTTGAACCTACAATGGAGGGGACTTTACTTTTGCATTTCACGACGCCCCAGCCCTACCGCTGAGTCTCAGACCGGATCAGTGGAAGTGCGAGAACCAGAGCCAAGAGTGGGATTTCAGCTTTGGTAGCCCGTTGCACTCCACCTGGTCAGGGTCAATGTTTGCCACATTAGCCAGGAAAACTATAGCGAACCCGGACATTTGCTCTTCTCAGGAAAGTCTGCAGGAGAGTAATGAAGCGTGGGCAGCTGGAGCCAGGAGGCACACCATGGTCCACCTCCACCACCCACCACTGAAGACAAACGAGCGGGAAAGGTCCTTGGCATAAAATATCCATGCTCCTGCAAG
Organism: Orestias chungarensis; assembly: GCA_032876305.1. Taxonomy (NCBI): domain Eukaryota; kingdom Metazoa; phylum Chordata; class Actinopteri; order Cyprinodontiformes; family Cyprinodontidae; genus Orestias; species Orestias chungarensis. The sequence continues at coordinate 1,833,491 of JAVLVB010000407.1, read as the reverse complement.
CAAGTCTGAGTCAAGGACTAATCTGTTGTTTATTTTATTTAATGTATGCACAGTTAAACATGAAGAAGGGGAAAACAGTGAGCAATCTGCTTGTGGATGTTTTCTAACCTTCATACGGCCTTTCAATATCCCCAAGTTACCTTTTTAGGGTTACTCTGATTCTTATAGGGGAACCATTAAAACAAATCTTGGATTATGAGCTGTAAAGTTTAGAAATGCCATGGCAGTCATGTTCACGGTAGTTTGAATTGTGTTTTTCTGAACAAAAACATATTAAGATATATTGACTATGTTGAATCTCTTTTTCAGTCCATGCAGAAACATACTTCTAATGAAGATTTGCAATTGAACATTTCTCACAAATACAAGCCATGTCTGTAAGAATAGCTGCCAGTTAAAAAAATAAAACAAGTCTTAATGTTTTGTAATGTGAATATTAATGGTGTCGGATAGTAGCAGAGCTTAGAAGCTGCAGGCTGCTTATGTGTGACTGCGTGGGTGTGTGTGCGCGCCGACCCACAGAGATTCTCTGTGGACTGAGGCTGTAACTCAGATCAATGTTTGTCTTCCTCGCAGGAATTGTGGACACTCGGGTTAGGAGTAGGAGAGGAGGGAGGCATAGAGTGAGAGATGGAGCAGTTTTGTTTATGCCTCTGCAGTAAATCACTATTTCTGCTGCTGCTCAGGGAATAACGCACCTTCAATGCCGCATGCTCGCCGGTCTCACTCTGTTACCTTTCCATAACTTTTGATAGCAAAGAAGTTGCAACTTTTGCCTGACACTTTATAAAAGTTTAAGTTACTGCTCAGACACAATGGCCTCAGGAATTGCATGAATATGTTGATATGATGGCTGAAGTTACATCTTAACTTTGGTTAGGGGAAATAGGTACTAGAGTTTGTGGCCAATATTCATACCAATGGGGAAAAAAATTAGTGTAGCGTTAGCTTAGCGTACTATGTGAGTTGTGGACATTTTTAAATGTTTTCTTTGTGTGTGTATGTGTTAGTGTATCCCTGCTGGAGACTTTGATTGTTGTCCTATTTATTTATTCATCCATCCATCCATTATCCAACCCGTTTATCCTTATCTCCAGATAGGCGAGAGGCAGGGGTTCACCCTGGACAGCTCGCCAGTCCATCGTTGGGCAAGAGAGGCAGTGGACAAACAACCACTCATGCACACACACCTAAGGACAATTTAGAATATCCAGTCCATGTTTTTGGACTGTGGGAGGAAGCCGGAGTACCCGGAGAGAACCCACACATGCACAAACTTGCTGCAACAGTGCCATCCACTGCGCCACTGTGCAGCCTCTATTAATTTGTTAATTTATTATGTTTAAAACTGAAACGTACAGGTTTTTATTTTTGCTTGGCTTCCAACATGGAGTCCAGATTTGAACGCAGGCCTTGCTAGGATTAAGCTCGTGGTAATTGCAGAAGCTTACTGTTGGCCTGCTTTATGAATTGTCCAGTCATGACTCACAATTGTCTCAAAGATGTAACCGTTTGTCAGTTGCAGTTTTTGAAATACTGGTGCAGTACTTCTCATTTTGGTTTACTACGATCAACTTATACAATGAAACCATGGGGAACCACACTAGAGCGGGTTTATTGTTATTAGTTTTGAAAGCTTTACCATAACTCCTCCAAACATTTTATGGTCACTAAGGCGATATACATATATCCTTTGGTTTTCTAACTTTAAAACTTGTAAAGTTTAAACAACAATCCTCAAATTTAGGACAAGCAAGAAAGAGGACATACTATTGCCAAACACTTCAGATACCTTTTGGTTTCATTTTTGCTAAAAGTGTGAGCCTATTTTGCTAATGCAGTTTAAGTGCCTATTCATGCTGCTGAAACATCTGATGAATCTGAACCCATTTATTTCTGTGCTCCTTTTCTATTAAAATAAGCTCAGACTAATAAGATGAATATTGATGGTTTTAAATTCTATATGTAAAATGCAACTTAATGAGCAAATTCCTTGCAATTAACCACAATTGCTTTCTCAATGTTACTATTGATAATGAAAGGATTTTTAAATTTTCCTAATTAAAAAAAAATCTGTCCAGAATATGTTGTCCATCCGTCTGTCTCTCTCTGTCTCACTATTTCTCTCAGTCTCGTTTTTTCTCTCACTCCCTCTCTCGGGTGTTCTGAGGACCCCAGAGGTTGTTTTTTTTGGTTCTTTTTTTTGTTTTGTTTTTTTTAGAAAACTTTATTGAACATCTGTGAAAGGCCCTGTTCAGTTCCTCTTCAGAAAATGTCAATGAAAAACCACAACACTATAAAATATGCCTGTCCACCTAATATAACTGGGTTACATAGGAAAGGATCCCAGAGGTTCATTGAAACCTTGGAGGAGTTGCAGAGATATCAGCCCATGGCTGATATAAATTGAGTATACGGGGCAAACCAGGAAGAAAATCTACAGGCTCAGAAATACTTGAGACTGGCATGCATTGAGACCAGGTTAAAGCATGTTTATTTGTTAGAATGGCCAAACTTGACACTATTGAAAATTTGTGTCAGGCTTTGAAAATTGATTATCAAAAATAGGTTAAAAAAAAGAATAAATCCCAAGCTATTTTTAAAGAGATATAGGCAAGCGTTTTAGACCAAACACACCAAGAAATACTTGTAACTTTAAATATTTCTATAGAGCATTGTGTCCAATAGAAAATCTCACAATTTCTTTTTTAAATTTCTATTGTCAGAAAAACGTACCTTTTTTCTTCACAATTGAAGTTACTTATCGTCAGGTTGATGAATAAAAAAAACAAAAAACGATATATTAAATTAGCTACTTTACTGTGACTCGCACAATAAATGTAGTAATTTGTTTTGCAACAATTACCTGAGCCACCATTTCCTGCTACCCTTAAGTCTTTTAAGTTTACTATATTTTTTATGAAAAGGGTAATGAGACTTGGACTTTAAATATGTATAATTATGGCTCAGTTCAGTTGTTCCCGTGGTCTTAATATGGTCAATTAGGGAAATTATTCTTGACACATTGGAGCAATAACATTTTTGCTGAATGAAACTAAAAGCATGCCATTAGATCTTAAAATCCGACTTTGGTCACTCCCGTGGTGTATTTTGGGAAATATATCATCCTTCCACAAATATTCAGATACTACTGCTCAAAGCCAATCTCAGGCGTGTTTTAAAACTGCTTATTCTAATTCAAGCAACCGTGCTGGCCTGCTGGAGAATATTACCATATTAAATGAGGCTGTGGTCATTTAATATTAATCAGAGTGATGTTGCTCTTTCCAGGAAACCAAAAGCCTGAGCCCATTTGTGTGACCCCCCACAAGGGCAAAGCTCCTGCTTCCATAAATACCATCAAGCCCACCTGAGATGGTTGATCGGAGGGCCCAATGTCAGAGAGATGGATAGAGCTACACTAAAGAGCACTTCGACTTCACTTATCCATGAGGATATGTGCTCCCCTATTCCCAAACACAGGCAGCACTTGAAATCCATTTTGCCAGCTGTCCTGGCAATCTTTGGTCGTTCTGAATATTAAAAAATCTCTGAGCACTCCAACATCTTCTGCCATTTATATTTTATAGATTTCAACAGTTATTGTCTGCTGCACACATGGGCTTTCTTTCTTCCCTAATAATTACTTATCCTATGAGACCCTCCAACAGGGCTGGACTGGTTACAAAAACTTGGTATACATTGGTATTTTGATAGTAAGTTATATCACAACAATATATGCCATTTCTTAAAGCATCCACATAAGATTAAGTACACTACTTAATAATCTTTCTACGAGACAGCACCAAAACGTTTTTTTAGGTATTAATGGCAACAAAAGTCAGTGAAATTGTCAAACTCATTGTGTGTCTATATTATTAAAGGAAGAGAACTTCATTGTCGGCTCCCTCGGCGCCATATCTGTAACTACCGGGAAAAATTAGCAGCGTTCGGGGTTCGAATCAGCGAAAACAGCGACAATAAATCCAACCACCATTATCACTTCAGAATCCTGCGTACCGTTGGAGAATTTGTCACTACGTCACACTCACTGATTGAATGACGCTCAACCATCCAGTGGCAAAAGTTTAAAAAAATCCCAACTCGAGCGTTTGGAGTGTTTTGGGCGTCAGAGGCGTCTAGAGCGTCAGATGCGTTGGATGCTCAAAACACCTAAAACACTCTGCTTTGGTCAAATAACGAACAACAAAACTTTTCAACGTTTCTGTGTGAACGCAGCATTAAATATGCCCAACAGATGCCTAATAGGGTTTAAGTCTGAAGAAATGCTTAGCCAGTCCAACAGCTATGTCCTCAGTTTCTTTAGCAAGGCCCTGGTTCTGTTTTGGGTGAGTTTGTATAACTTGTTGGCCTTCACGATTCCCATTGAAAGGAGATAGTGTAGTAAACAATTAATATTTTGTCCCCAAAAAATAACTGAAAACACCAAATCACTAACAGACCCAAAAGTTAGAATGTCCAAATTGTGCCCATTTACCCAGTTTTCTTTTTCAGTATCATGTGCAACATCTTGGGTGAAAAGGGGGAGCAGGTGTTATAAATTTGGTGTTCTTCGTGCAACAGTCTCTGATTCTGGTGCCTGAAAATTCAACATAGCAACTTTGTGAGGATATTTTTAGAACTTGTATCGTAACCTTTAAAATGTATTCAGGAAATGGTCTGTTTTTTGAACATACACAGATTTCACACAATATGCTGCAGACGTGCTACAACAAAGCAGGAAGAGGTGGTATGGTTTAAATCCAATCAGTAAAGAGTCCAAAAGCAAACTTTTTTTTTCTTTGATAAGATGTCTTTACTCTCCATTGTTAAAGTAAAGCGATGGTAGATATGCTGACAAGCAAGTAAATGATAGATATGCTGACAAACAAGTAAATGACGAGAGTAGCAAAGAGCAGCCTTTTATCCAGTTAACTGCCATCCAGTGTCAGGAAGATCTCCACCCGTACAGTTTGTCCGTTTTCTGTGTTCAGGTAAGAGCCCATCGCAGCAGTTCACAGCTGTGATCCATACGGTGACTCCTCTGCATTCCCAGATCTCCCCTGTGGTGAAGGTTATCATCGCTGTGGCCAAGTCCAAGTTCTGTGCACAGGTGGGAGAATCAGTTCAAACTGTACTAAGATGCACATAAAACATTGACACAAGGAAAAAGCATTTAGGTCCAAAGCAATTTATGTTTATTTCTGAACCTGACCAGTCTTAAAAACCTGTTAAAAACTTTAAGAAAGAATCAAACACTTGAACTTAATCCAACAGAACTCTTGTGTTGGTTAAATTTGAATTTGAACAGTTTCCAATTGTATATATTTATGTATAAAAATCTTGTGTTCTTTTGGAAACCTCATTGAAGTTTGTGGCTGTAACAGGAGAACATCGGTAAGTGGTATCAATGCTTTAGCAAAGCACTGTATTTACATTTCTACACCAGGCACAAACTTTTGTGTCGATAGATCCATTTACAAGGGAATGTAATACATATATTTTCCAAAGGGCTAGAGACATTTTTGAAAGCATCTAAATTTAAACTTGTATGGATATTATTTTTTACATCTACGTGCTTCATTTTAAAGCCCACACACAAACAATACTTTTAATAGCAAATAATCCTGATACAATGTCTTCACCAGTCCCCTGTGTTTTTCCCATGTAGGTTGTGGTTTTATGGAGCTGTGACAAGCCTTTACCTCCTCAAAATAAGTGGCCCTCCACCAGCGTGCCTCTCACTGTCATTGAAGGACAGACCAAGGTAACAGCTGCTGGCTTTTTGCATCCATTACTGTTGAAATGGACTTCAAGACCAAGCGATGTAAACATTTATCTGCACTTTAAAAAGATACTTACCGAAAGTTGCTCCAGGAGATTTAACCTCAGCACTTTTATTTTTCTAAGAAAGCAGATAGGATGCAGCTCCACACAACCTTCCATATAAATAAAGTTGCTCCTGAAGTCCAGTCTTCACCATTCGCTTGACATGAATTGTGTGGAGAGACATCAATCAATGTTTACATTTATGTAGTACAGTCACATTATAGTACAATATTTACAGATCGTGACCTATTTGTAATGTAGTCCTGCTATAAATCTGTGTGTACAAAGTTGAAGAAGTTTAACAACTCAGATTTGTTGATTTAATGCTCTTCTGTAATAATCCCCAATCTTAGGTGGGAGGTGGGATGACACTTGGCCTTTCTTGCTAAAGGACTTTTAGTATGCTATTCATAACAACACTTTTCTGTGTATCGTCAATCCCAGCTTACAACTCCCTTGTAGGAGTGTGGGTGTTGGTGCCTATCTCCTGATGCAATTGGGTAACAAGCAGGGTACACCCTGGTCAGGTCATCTGGACACACAACCATTTAAACTGATATTTAATAATGATTTGATGCATTTCAATTTTATTTCTCCTAAAGGGAAATAAAATATTATAACTCATATCATTGTAGTAGCTTCAAAGTGTTTCATTCAGCATTCAGTCAGAAAATGCTTCTGACTGAAGACTATTGCTATATTACAGCCTTATTTGAAATAAAATTCCCTTGTTTTCATCGTGCAAAGCAAAACAAAATTTTAAAAAGTAGCGGCTCTCTTGGTAATGAAAAAAGCACATTAGGTTACTGGATGTATTTGTGGCTTTATTTGAGAACACAGCTATTGGACAAAAGCTGCTATTTGGTCGGATTGTTTGTGTCTTTGATGCTCTGATTCCACTGAGCAGCAGTAGAAAAACACCTACAGCTCAGTTCTTACGTTATTCTTCCTCTCACTGCTGGGCCTTCCTCAGGATGGATGTGAAACTTGGATTCAAGGTCAGGTCATCACAGATGTTGGTGCCCAGAAACCTGAAACTTGGTACCAGTCCACCCTTTCCCCATTTACAGTCATTGCCTGAATGCCTGGTTTAAACCTCCTGAAGTCAACAATCTGTTACTTACACTGTTATCTCCTGCTGAGATGTGTCCCCCTATTTGGGTATCATCTGGGGACTTGATAATAATGTGGTTGTTTGAGTAGATGGGGGTATAGTAATAATTGCTGCGTGTGTAAAGTAGTGGGCTTTGCCCACAGCTCTGTTGAAGTGCCGGTGCTGGTGCTTAGTACAGATGACAGGTGAGGTCCTACTCTCATCATCTTGGAGCCTACTGTCAAAATGTCCCAAATCCAGCAGTAGATGTTGTGTAAGAGGAGCTGGTTTCCCATCTTGCTCAAGTCAGTCCAGGATGATGGTTTTAAAGCTAGTGGTAAAGTCATCAGAACCTTGCATAGTTAAGTCCCTGTTCCAATTTTGTCAGCGTTGTTTGCAGAGCAGCGTGGTGTGACCTTTCTAGACCATAAGGAAGGTACAGCCCAGGTGGCTGTTATTACATGCTAAGAGCTTAACAACATGACAGCAGAGACAATAGTCCACAGTAACATGTCCTTGATCAAACCCTCAGTTTCTTGGCATACACTGCTAATCCGGCTGATGTGCTTTTGCCACTCCTGTTTAAATCTCTGTCTCTATGTATGGTTACAAAGGTAGGCAGAAAGATGTTATAGGCTGTAATATGACCGCTTCCCATTATATTCAACGGAGGAATTGTTTTGTATTTTTAAACCCAAAATGGGTTGTGGCAGGTGGCTGTTCATACTGAACCAGGTTCTCCGGGAGGTTTCCACCTGTTAAAAAAAAAAAAAATTTCTCTCCATCTTCACTACCAGAGGAAATATGAATACTACTTCAACATTCTTCCACCGCTGTTAAGTAATCTAAAGAGAGCAACAAAAATAACTAGGCTATATCATTTACAGCATCTGCTACTTCAGATCACAATGACTTATAAAAATGAATTACAAACTGTAATAGTTTTTTTAAATATTTGTTTCCCAATACAATTTGCTGCCTTAATGTTGTCTACCATCTTGGTGCACGGTGGCACGAATCAACTAATGACATTATTATACTCCCTTAATTTAAGTAAAGCAATGAAGGAGATGCAAATTGTAAACATTTTCATTCAGCTTATGAGTAAAATATTGCACTAAAAGTTATGTTTGTGATCTCAGAGTATTAACAGTCAAGTTTAGTTGCATTTTAAATAGAAATTTTAACTCAAAGTTGTTCTCATTACTAAACAAATAAAATTAATTACCCAAACTTAAAATGCATCAATACGATGAAACCACTCAGATCCAATTTGCAGAAACCCAGAGACGGTAATAACCTAATTTCTTTCTGTTTTGGACATGGACCGATTTTCTCTCTCTGATCCATTACAGCCTAAAGAAATCTGTTGCTGCAAGGCTATATCTAAATATCTTCATTGAATGTATATTTCACTCATCTGAGAATCATTGCACAGGGACATGGCAGGAACCCTATCACACAAAACAACTACAATTATACTGATTACGGCATACGTCACTTCCCCCGTTTCTTATCTTCAACGTCATCATATGACATTGTTTCACCACAATTAGATTCATTACCCCATTGCTATTCATCGATCACCCAGCCACTGGAAACAGAAAGGTACTTCAATCCAATTGCAGGCGGCCGGGAGATAAGGATTTTACGACCCTGTGCGCTGATCTTCATGGGAAATGCAGTCTTCCTTCAGACAAAACACTACCGCTTTTATCCACAGTGGCCGCCAAAATCGACCTAAACTGAAACTTCTTTAGTGTTGCTTTAAGTTTAAACATGAATACACATAATTCTTGAAGTCATGTCGTATTAACTTCAAGTCTGTTCAAAATCCAAGAGTAAGGGAAGCAAGGTAAATTTTCACATATTGATCGCATGTCTGCATATGTGTTTTTTTATGCTGTCCTTTAACACAGCAAAGAACATAGTAAAAGATGTGTTGCACAGTTTGTTTCAATACCCATCTGTTTTTAATGATTACAATTCCGAGGCAGGGTAAAACAAAAACTTAAAGTAGCAAAAGTGAAGGAATACAATTTTGTGAGCTACATTGTTGTCATTTGCAAAGATAAGTGCTCAATATTCTTTCTTCAAGATCCGCATGCTGAGTAACCTCGCAGCTGTTTGGTGGTATTATTGCACTTTAAATTATTCTAGTTTTCCCATTAGTTGCAACAGTTTAGCCTCTTGAACATTCAGAGAACCTCCCACATGACCTTTATGTAAACATCTCTCTGTGTGAGGCTCTCATTTCGTAGGCTAATTGCTTCTGTTTGTTTTCATGTAAATGTCTCCCTCTTGAAAAGCAGGAACGATGTTTCCATGGGTGACAGTAAAAAGCCTCTTGCGGTGCGTATGGACCTATAATTAGTCATGCAGTATATTGTCAATGTGCCAGGACAGATGCTCACGGTTGTGTTTGCTTCAATTTCTGTTTGCTCCCACTGTAATAATGACCAACATGCACGCTCAGAAAGTGTCATTTATCTCAACAGGGCGCAGCAGCACAGTAATTTGTTGTTGGTTATGACTGTTTCTACTCTATAATGCTGAGTGTTATCCTCCATCAACAAACCTTTACTTCTTCTCTTTTGTCAGCCTCACAATCCGCTTCACTCCGCTGTTTTTAACATCTGTCAGATCAGCTGAAAAACAGGAGCCTAGACTGCAATCACTTAGCTGCTGCCTTAACCAACCTTGTGGCATGATGACTTTTTTAAACATTCTTTCAAGGATAACATAAATTGCACCCTTTAAAACTTAAAGGTATGTAAAGATCAAAATACAACAATATTTAAATACCACATAATTATTAAGAATTTCCTCCATAGTTTGGCATTTATGTTACAAGATCACTTTTAACATTGCAACTATCCAATTTATCTGCAAAAAAAGAATATAAATGTTCATAATGTAAGCACAATTTAGAGCTGCAAAAGGTTTCTTTTGAAATGTAGAGCAAAATTAAAGAGAGGGAAGACATGAAGGGAAACGATGAAGATAACGCTGAGACAACTGAACTGTCAGATGTATCAGAAGGATCTAATCTCTGTCTTGAAGCAGAAAAAATCATTGACACCAACCAGAAGGAATAAACCGGAGATAAAGGAACTGGTGTACGGTTTGATTCAGCTAATCTGATATTCTGAAACTAACATTTTTGGTTAGTCTTGAGTTTCATTCAATTTCGTTTAAAGAATGAGTAACAAGTGCTGGTATAATTAAGAGTGTAGATGAGCTGGTCTTTAATGTGAACTTATTTTGTCTTTTAAAATTTTAATTAAACCTACTCAGCTTCAGAATTTTGAAAGTCATTAATTAAGCAGTAGACTTACAGTTTAAAACAAAATGTGGGTAATTTAAAGCAACACTAAAGAAGTTTCAGATTTGGTCGATTTTGGTGGCCCAGTGTGGATAAAAGCGGTTGTGTTTTGCCTGAAGGAAGACTACATTTCCCATGAGGACCAGCTCATAGCGTCATAAAATCCTGATCTCCCGGTTGCCTGCAGTTAGATTGAAGTACATTTCTGTTTCCAGCGGCTGTGTGAATGATGATTAGCTATGAGGTGATGAATCTAATTGTGGCAAAACAATGTCAATAAGAAACGGGGGAAGGGAAGCCTGCCATAAAGCAGTCAGCACATTTGTAGTCGTTTTATGTGGCAGGGTCCCTGCCACCTTCCTCAAAGTTGCTTAGTCCTAGTAAAAGTGATACGGACCCCCCCCCCCCCCC
>JAVLVB010000407.1:1791736-1822733 GCA_032876305.1 Orestias chungarensis | reverse complement strand
TAGAGACTTGAACATCAAGACACATTAATAACTTTTAAGCTTTACAAACACAGTGCTTATTTCCTTTGGTAAGAAAGGTGGATGTTATACCAGGAGCAATTTCCTTACTGGACCCAATGGAGGATTAACTAAAGCAATAAGGCCAACAAAGAAATGTTGGACTACTGTAGAGTAACCGCGTCTTGTAAAAATTAATTGACTGTTTAAAATTTTGGCAGATTTTTGGTTCAATATATGTTTCAGTTAACTTCTTTAAGTTTAAACTCAGCATCGTTCAGCTTGATAAGCTAAGATGGGACCTGTATGAACCTTCCAGGCATGTGCAGTCTTTGCTAAAAAACTCCTAAAACCACCTCCAAAGTCTTGACAGTAGTTAAAATGAAGATTAATTTAATTGACATTAAATCTTGGCTGATTCAAGACGAAGCCAATGGATATTAACACAGCGGCTTGTTTTTAAGGTTCCTGGGTGAAAAAACATGTAGTCTAACTGAGACTGCACTGTAATGCATCATGCTGGCATATGTGTAATAAGCTAAGCTGGCTCTCTGTATTACTAATAAGTGTGTGCCTTTTTTAAAGCTTTCTTTTTACACGTTAATTATGTTGCAGCTGCTGTCCACACATTACACCGTCCATTTTTCCCTCCACTAAGGTGGCAACAAAGTAGTGATGAGTGGTCTCTGTTCATCCATTTATCTCTAAGAATGATTTAAATAAAACAAACTTTCAAGCTATGAAGCTCAAAAGATGAGCAAAGGAAGGTTGGTAACTTTTCAAGGCCAAAATTACTCGTGCTCTTGTTGGATTTAGGTTTAAAGTCATTTTTTATCAACTTGTATCTCCCCAGAGAGGCTCAGACGGACTAAAAACTTGACAATTGTTAGAGAAAATTTGTGGAGGAAACAAGTAAATACGTGGTCAGATCTTATAACAAGATTTTAGTTGTTTAATGCCAGCAGCGTTTTTTTCAAATAGTACAACTACGTTTTTTGTTTTGTTTTTTACACTACACTTTTTAGTTTAAATAAAATGCGACAAAAAAAGACAAATAATTACAAAATCCACACTTGTGTGTGCATTGTCTTACAAATTCTGAGAGATGTTATTTCCCCTCATTTGAGATGCAGACAGCTCCCTGTGCAGGATATGTAATTTGAGGTGCTTTACAGGGAAGATATGGAAAGAGAAAAAAACTTCATACATCAAAAAGACAACCCAAATCATTAAATAAAAGCAGAAATATATGAATCAGAATAAGAATTCTTTATTTGTCATTGATGCTTAAAGCATACAGCTCTAACGAAACAAAATTGCAAACAAATATTGCGAAAAAATATACACATTAAAAGATATATTATGAAGATTAGATATAGATAAATTGAATTATCTAAGTTTAGTAAAGCATGATGGACATGATAAAGCAATCTCAACTTTGTTGATAAGATATTTCTAAAAAACAACGGGTTTCAACCGGTTGCTTCCTATATGATTAGCAAATCCTACATTTATGCAAGCCTAAAGCAATTTGGTGCTTTACAGGCCAATGACAAGATTAGAAATTTTACAGTTTTAAAGTAGGATGTCAGAGCTATTGTACAGAATGAAAGATCCATAAATACATCAATGAAAAAGCTCCAACAGACATTGGGATCAGTGAATGTCTCCGACAATGGGGAAAACAGGAGGAGCCACTTGGGATACCACCGTGGGAGGATAAGCCTCTACACGGAACGTACTACAGACAAATGACTGAAGTGCTGATATCAGGAAATCCTACCAATGGCTGGACAGAGCTGGACTCAACGACACAACAGAGGAACTCATACTGGCCGCACAAGAACAGGCCCTAAACACCAGATCAATAGAGGCACGGATCTACCACACCAGACAAGACTGCATGGAGGCCCCTGAGACAGTCCAGCACATAACAGCAGGGTGCAAGATGTTGGCAGGGAAAGCAAACGTGGAACAGCATAACCAAGTGGCAGGCCTAGTGCACAGAAACATATGGACTGGAAGTCCCAAAATCAAAGTGGGAAACACCCTCAAAGGTGGTAGAGAATAACGGAGCTAAGATCCTTTGCGACTTCCAGATCAAAACAAACAAAATGGTTGTGGCGTACCAGCCTGACATTGTGGTTGTGGATAAACAACAGAGGAGAGCGGTCGTGGTGGATCTAGCAATTCTAAGTGGTTGTAACATCAGGAAAAAGGAACATAAGAAAGAGGAACTAGAAAAGGTCTGGAGCCTGAAGACCACAGTGGGCAGTCACTTGCAAGCTGAACAGATACTAGGAACAGCAATAGACATCTCAGTCCAGAAATGTGCAGTTATTATATATATGCATCACACACACACATGCACGCACGCACGCACGCACGCACACACACACACACACACACACACACACACACACACACACACACACACACACACAGCACTGATTTAGATCTGCTTCTAGTACAACATGCTTTTTTGCTTGCTTTATTTAATATCTTTGTTTAGTTTTGATTGAGATTGTTGCATTTTTTGGACCAACAACCATGACAATGACAGTGTATTTCTTCAGTTGAGTTGAAACTGTGATACACACAACTCATGAATGCCTTTAACACGCTGACTAAATGACTACAGTGACCCTAGAATGGTGCCTTGATATACCCCACATGTTAATAACGCATTCCTGCTTACTTTTCCACTCGGCCAATTAGAATGTTAAATGTTTTGAATTATTGTAATAGAACTGACCTTGTGACAGCAAAACATACAAAAAATGACAGTAAACCCTTCATTATGTTGAAAATCTTGATTTGATTCTGGTTTACTGTAATCAGTTCTTGAGCTTATGCGATACATATTTTTTGTTTAACAATTAAATCCAATGTTTTCCGTGTTTGTCTTTAGTTTAACATCTATGAAGTAACTTGTGTTACATTAAGCTATATGAAAGTCACAATGAAGTTTGATTGCTGTAGAGAATGTTGTTCTGATGTAGTATGTATGACTAAAAGATAATATCTATTAAACAATCATTGATGCTTCTCAGCTTTTAAAGAGTTAGTAGTAAATGACCATAAAAGTTTGCTTGTTGAAAGTATAACTAAAGATTTAGCATTTTTAAAATAATTTGATTTACCTATTGTAATTTAAAATAATACTATCCAAACCTTCTTTTTTATTTGCAACCAGAACTTTCCCTTTCCTTAACATCAATTTTTGCACCATCATTTGTTCTAAAAACAGTTGAATAATTCATGTTTTAATTACGACTCAATAACTTCAGCAGCCATCTTTAGGCTGATGGATCAGAGTCCACAGTGTTTTCTGTCAGGCCCCAAATTGATAGTTGTACAAAAGCTATTAGGCGTTCTAACTGATCAACAGACTCACAGTGGGAGGTGAAACAATTATTTGTTTATTAAGTTCAGATTCTTTTTGTTTCTCTACCCATAATATTCATTTAAAAATAAAGTAAATGAGATTTCCCTGACCTTTTAAATTAGCTCTGTCTCTGTTAGGCTGTTAATTGATTTGAAGTTTTTTTTTCTTGCTTAGGTTCATTAGACCATATTAATGTATTATGTTGTCCCTTTTTCTCTGCAGACGATGAGCAGTCGATTTTTCCCCCACGACATTATTAGCACCGATGCCGTGCTTAGTCTGGATGAGGACTCCGTTCTCTCAACCAATGAGGTGAGTTATTGATTAAAAACCAAAGGACTTAGACACTAATGCTTCATCTAAAAAACAAGGTGACAAGGCGAGGTGTGTCACGCTGTTGGCACACAACGCCACTAAACACAAAGACGACTAAATCTGCATTGATCTCTTAAGTCAGTCTATTTTACTACGTCTGCATGGTGCTTTCAACCCAGCGAAGGAAATATACTCCCAAAACTTCAAAGCTCCATGTTAGCGGATTAGTAAATCATGTAGAGTAAATTATTATCAGTAATTTGATTTTAAAAGTAAAACGTACAGTCATTATTATACAGGATGGTTGTTTTTCCAGGTGTTTATTACTCTGATTATGGATTCATGTAATATATAAAGAAAACATACCTATATGGTAATGCCATGTTATGGCTATGGTATAGGTTGCACAACCAGACAGACATGAAACTACAAGTGATAAAATGTTATTAAAGCACATTGATGCAAAATTCAGAACACGCAAAAACGAATGGACAGCAGTCTTGAGAGAATCATGAGACAAAGCACATTCTGGAGTTTGGAAGGTTATTCACAAAGCATTTTCTGTAGATGGAGTCAAGGAGGCTCTCTTTCCATTTGTTAAACAGCTCCTCAACTAGAAGTTTGGCGTCAGAAGTGTCAATCTTGGGCTGAGGAGTTGGCAGTTGTCCAATATGTTTAATAAAACTGAATGTCACCTCTGAAAGTTGAGTGCAGCCCTTTGCTGAAAAGGTTTTTTGGAGAAACACATTTTATTTTGAAGCAGGTCTTGGCACCTTCCCACACAGCCAAAAGTAGTGACAACTGCTTCTTTGGCTAGGATATCACTGTTCTAACTACTGACTGGGTTTGCATTTATGTTTTATGTCTACAGATTTTGGAGTACTGCCTTAAAAAAAAAACTTTATAGCAACAACAAAAATCCAAATAACCTAAATTTTGCATCTTTCCTTTTTTCACTTTCAAAAGGAAAGATGCGAAAGATGCGAAAAAAGTACAGATGGAGCAAATTTATAAATGAAAAAATTTAAAGAAACGCTAAGTAACTTTTCAACCATAAACTTGGTTTTCATAACTTTTGTGATTATACGTCGACTTACAGCTCATTGAATTACACCTAAGTCATGGCACGAGGGGGTCTGTATCGCTTTAACCGGCACAAACCAACTTGGAGGAGGGTGGCAGGAACCGTGCCACACAAAACTACATACATTCTGACTGCTTTACGGCATACGTCACTTCCGCTGTTTCTTATTTACATCATCATATGACATTTTTTCGCCACAGTTATATTCAACACCTCATTGCTATTTATCCATCACGCAGCCACTAGAAACCGAAATGTACATCAATTCCACTGCAGGTGACCAGGGGATCAGGATTTTACGACGCTATCCACTGGTGCTCATGGGAAATGCAGTCTTCATTCAGGCAAAAGACTACAGCTTTTGTCCACTGGTCGCCAAAGTCAAAGTGTTGCTTTAAAATTTACTCAAATTTCGAAAAACAATTGGATACAAAATCCAGGCTATCAATAAAGACCTGCTAAAGATCGCTATCAAATCAACTTTAGCTTCCAAAACACATAGCACTGATGTAGTAACTTGTGCATAAAGAGCCCTGACCACATACTTAATGCTTATACTATGCCTGGACATACTTAACAGGTCCATATTTTTGTCCACAAAAAGTGTTTATATTCTTTTACACCATATCTAATATTTTTAGGGAAACATAATCTTCATTTTCTATCTACTGCAAGAAAGAATTGCAAATAAAATAAGTCAATGTCTTAAATATGCCGTTCTCTGTGAAATTTTTATAACAATACAATTGAATATACTGTAAAAAAAGAAAAAAAACACAAATGGAAAAATTGTTAAATTTTGGAAGTTAATCCTACTATGGACAACGTCTGTTACCATAAAGCAGCAAACTGATTAAGACACAGTAGAAATATCAATTATAGTTAATAAGAGCAGAAAAATACAAACCTTACCAGTTCACAGAAATCTTATCCACTTTTAAAACACCACTAGTCACTTTCAGTAGAAACTGTTAGAAATAAGACATTTCTTCTCCACATTTACCTTTCAGCTAGTAGAAGACAGTGGCGATACCTAGACACTATTGATCCATGCAGAAGTGGCACAGGCCGTTCACCCAACGCCATGAACAATGATCATTATAAATGAAATGCCTCGCTCTGCTAAACAGTTCAGGAACCAGAGGTTAAAAAAGTGCTTAGCTTTTAAAAGACAACTTGAAATTTAGGTAGGCTGCGAAGGAAGGTTAACCTGCAAGATTCTGGTTTCTTTTAAAAAATTACTGCAATGATGACTGTCTTGTTTTTAGTATTTAACTGACAGAAATGTAAATGTTGGAGGGACAATCAAAAGTTGGGAGAGGAAAAAAAAGCAATTAAAAGGATAGAAAGCAAAGCAACAATTAAGGCTCAAAGAGAAAACTAAAGACCCGACTGAATAAGATTTAATGAAAAACAAAGTGCTTTCATGGAGTCAGGAGTTTGCCAGAGCCATTACCTCATCGTCTGTATCGTTACACTGTCAGAGCATCTTTGATTAAAGTCTCAGATCTTACATAAAAGAGATGATGAGACTCTCCGGTGGTTTGATACACTGAAATTCATTTTAGGACAAATCAAAAACAAGTTAGTTGTCCAAGAAACTGATGGGATAAGATTATTCTCTTTGGTTAAAAAAAAAACACTAAAAAGATTTAAATATAAAAATGTAATTTCACTTTCACCTACCCGTGTAAAACTATAGCACAGAGGTCATGGACATTAGTCCTTCGAGAGTTACTGCCTGCAGCTTTTAGATGCATCTCTGTTCTAAGTCTTCTACATGGACTCTGACAAACATGATGGGATGCTGGAGAAGTAAATTAATCACTTTCTTCACCTATGTTGGAGCTTCGATGTATCTTAACACAGTATAAGGGCTATAGCTCATGACAATTGGAGTTGGACAACCATGCTGTAGACATTTAACTGTTTATTTAAAATTTTAAGATAAAGCGTAACACTCATATCTTCTCTGCTTACCAATATCCAGGATGGCCAATGGACAACATTGTACTCTTTTTAGTTTCTGTTGATTTATGAGGCTTTCTGTAAAACGTACGTAAAAAATAAACACGAAGAAAATAAAAACAATTAAATTATATTAATTGCACTAAGCGAGGTTAGAGAAAAAGACACGACATGTGGAAGGAAAAACAGTGAGCACTGCCTCTCACTGGTTTGACACGCATGATGCTAAATGGACTTTTTAAAAACAGTAGATCAGGAATTGATGCAGATAAAGCAATGCTGCGATTAACCTGCATATATTAAATTGTGCATTAATAGGTTTGCAGCTCAGGTGAGCCTCACATGCTTTAGTTAATCCTATTTTTTAATCATATGTGTTTTTGGATCAGACCTTTGGAGAAACTTTCTCCTGAAGAACTTTAACATAAGGCTACATTTTTATTTTTTCGAGTTTTCCTGCTTTAAAAAGGAAAAATAATCATTTATACTGGTAGAAGAGATGTGGCCATTTTGTGGAAATGCATTTATTTCTAAACCATTGGCAGAATGATTATAGGGTCGGCATTTTAAACTTCAGCTTAGACCTCTGACATTTACTGGTGAGTTACTCTAACTACCATTTTCTTACATATTCCTTATAAATCTGGAGCCTTAATGTATTTTTCCAACAGGCAACAGCTTTAAAGTTTGACTAATTGTCAAAATAAAACAGACAGCATAAAACAAATGTCAAAACTGTCATAACTTGGCACAGAATCCAGATTAATTTGAAATTATCTAATATAAATTCAAACTTAAATTAATTTCTGTCTATTAGAAAGAATATCTTCAGCCTTTACTGATTCATTTGTGTATTGAACAGATCAGTAAGCGTGAAATGTTTAACACCTAGGATCTTATTACTTTCCTTTATAACTTCGATACTTGCATTTTCTTTGACCTTATGTTAGGGTCACCTCGATTCAATAAATGTACAAAATTATCCATGATATATAAAATGAAATCTTTATGGTCAATTCGACCTGAAACAATCGTTGCTGGCCCTTTTCTTTTGCAGGTATTCTGAAAGAGTTAATTCAATATTCGGAATAGTTGCAATGTATTTGTGTGGTTCTATTATATTTACTATCAGCCCTTTAAAAACAGAGATTCAAAGCTTAAAATAATAAAACAGAAGTGAGGTTGTTCCTACTTAAGCTTTCCTGTTATTTATTTATATTTCTCTGAACCAGATCTGTCCCAACATGTTGTAAAAGTGGTTTAAATGGCTATTTTCATCTTTGTGCTTCTTCGTATTTACATTTTTAAGACCCAGTATCAACCAGCAAATAAAACACATATAATTACAACTGGAATAAGAGGAATAATGTAAATGCTTTTTAATAATAATATTTTTTTGTTTTTGAGCTAAAATCAATTTTTTATGGAGTTTGGTCAACAATTCTGATACTGTGAATATCATAGTTGTCATATATCATTCATCAGCAGTCACCTGTATTTATTACTGTTACTGTTAACAATTCAAGAAGAAAACAGAGGTCATTGTATTAACCAGTCAATAACATACCTCTTATTATAATTTAAAGATATAATTGGTGATTTTTACGATACTGGTTTCTGCGCAGGTTTGCTGAAGTTAACTTCCAGAGTCAAATTCTCTGTTCAAAATTTCCCTGTGCTTATTGGGCGTCAGTCAGGTCAGTTAGGCTGAAAACACATTCCTGGTCTGGACTGAAGAAAGTTTATAAATCAAATAAAGGTTTAGAGTAAACCTAGTTTATTGCCACTGGCTTAACAATATCACAGAAACACTGACAGAGTAAAAGCGCTTTCAATGTCTGTCCTTGTCTTATCATAACACTGGACACATTAAACCTAAATGTCAGGACAGATTTGGAAAAGATCTATTGCCAGATTGACCCTCTGATCCATAGATCAATATAGGCCTTGTAGAATCTGTTGGTATGTATAACACGCATGCCCACGCAATCGCTTCCTTCGCTTCATAGAGCATCTCATTGACTTCAGTTTAATATTACAGCAATTGATCTGTATTCATTGCAAATTAAATAATCTTAGCCTCTTGGAGGACTAATCGTTCCTGCTGTGACAACAAACGTATGATCGAGGGAGGCGGTTTTTAAAACCCTTAATAAGAAATTCTGTAATCTGTCATTGACCCAAGATTTTACCTCTTCATCACAGAGGGGAAAATTAGATTTGCTGGATATTATTAATCCTCCAAGCATGGCTTTGAAGGCTTTGACGCACGCAGACACATCCACACAGCTAACATGTCAATTGATCGCCGGCTGCATTGAGAGTGGCAGCTGCAACCTTTCTCTTGGCTTAGCACTGCTGCTTTACAGTAATTGCTCACACAATTCATGACAGAAGCCGCGAGGTATCACTAAAGAACATCCACTTTCAGGGCTCTCCTCCCCAACTCCCATCTCTTCTCCTATGCAGTTGTGGTAATTAATTTTCTGTCCGCTTCCTGGGGTGATGTGTGTGCGCCCGTCTGTATAGCCAAGTGTTTCATTATGCACTGATCCCCTTATTCTCTGGTGTGTCTGCCTGTGTGTCTCAGTGGTGTTTTTGAATTCAAAAGAGGGTCTTTGTCAGGTGGATAAGGCTCCTTCAAGGACAACCAGGTGCTTCAGACAATCCCAAATAAGGTTTCTTCTTTACTGGAGCGCAAAGCAATATGAATTGGTTTCAAAAGTGGCAAACACCTGTAAAATAATCTAGATATTAGCAAATCTGACACAGATTTTGCACATTTTCAGTTTAACAGTCATTTTTAGGCAAGGCAAGTTTATTTGTTTTGCACATTTTCATGTACAAGACAATTCAAAGTGCTTTACATAGGAAAAAAGAGAGGAAAATGAAACAATAAAATCAACTTTGAATTTAAAAGAAATTAAATAAAATTAAAATAAAATAATAATAATAGTAATAATATTCTCAGTTGCTATATGCACAGTTAAACAAGACTGTTTTCAGCCTGGATTTAAACAACGGCCGAGTTGAACCCAGTCTCACCTCTTCAGAAAGACTGTTCCAGATTTTAGGAGCATAAAACTGGAATGAAGCCTCCCCTTGTTTGGTCCTGACTCTGGGCATCAGCAGGAGGCCACTACCTGAGGTTCTCAGAGTCCGGGCTGGTTCCTATGGCTCTAACATGTCAGATACTGTATGTACTTTGGGGCTAAACCAGGAAGAGATTTGTACACAAGCAAGGCTGTTTAAAAGTCTATTCTTTGAGTTACGGGAAGCCAGATGGTGAAAGGCTGCTGATTTACTGATTTAATGTGGCTGTTGAAGTTCAGGTCAGAAATACAGTATTACCCCAAGATTTTTGACCTGATTTTTAGGTTCCAGAGAGAGCGTCAGAAGGTAACTGAGGTCACTTTCTCTTTGTTTCTGTGGGCCACAGATGAAGATTTCAGTTTTGTCTGAGTTTAACTGGAGGAAGTTGTTCTGATCCACAGACTGATCTGTTCAATATAGTGACACAATAAATCAACAGGCCCATGTTCTCCCGCTGTCAGCGACACGTAGATCTGAGTGTCATCAGCATAGTTGTGGTAGGACACATCATGGCTGCGTATTAGCTGGCCCAGTGGAAGCATGTACAGACGGAATAAAAGGGGTCCCAGGATCGATCCCTGGGGAACCCCACAGGTCACACCCATTCGGTCGGAGACGCAGTTCCCAATTTGAACAAAGTAACACCTGTCCTCAAGGTACGATTTAAACCACTTGAGAGCCATACCATTGATTCCCACCCAGTATTTTAACCTCTGTAATAAAATCAAATGGTCAACTGTATCAAAGGCGGCGGTCAGGTCCAGCAGAACTAGGACAAAGACTTTGCCTGGATCTGAGTTAAAATGCCAATTAACATGTCACTTGCACTCCGAATTTTGATTGCTGCTATGTCCGAAGTACTATATTGTAGATTCCGTGTCCATATTGTATATTCTGTGGAGTCAAATCCTATTTCTCGTATAGTTCTTTATAAATTATAATTTATTATATACTTGCATTCCGATCCTCAATGCTGCTATGTCCGAATTCCCGTATTGTAGATTCTGTGTCCATATTGTAACTTCTGTGAAGCTCAAATCCTAGTCTCGCATAGTTCTTATATTCTTATATTTTATTACATTATTAAAAATTGCTATCAGGGTGTAAACTGGACCGGGGGATTAGAATTTCGTCCCACCTCATGTACCACATGTGATGTGATGACAAATAAAGATTCCTTGATTCCTTGATTCCTTGAGTTCAGGGGGATGTCGTTTGTCACCTTGATCAGAGCTGTCTCAGTGCTGTGGTGGGGCCTAAAGCCTGACTGGAAAGCATCAAAAACATTGTTAGACAGGAGAAAGTCACTCAGCTGTTGGTATGCAACTTTTTCCAGGACTATTCCTAAGAATGGCAGGTTTGATATGGGCCGGTAGTTGTTCAGTACTGTGGTTCTTTAGACGAGGCTTAATGACAGCAGTTTTCAAGGCCTTTGGGACTATTCCAGTTTGAAGTGACAATGTTGATTAAATGAGCGGGTTGTGGCAGCAAACGGCTCAGCACAGACTTTAGGAATCTAGTGGGTAACTCATCCGGGCAGCAAGTAGATGGACTCAGGCTGCAGATGCTCTCTTCAACTGTTTTATCGGAGACAGGTGTGAACTGTGTCAGCTCTATATGTCTAACTGGGGGTAGAGGAGCTATGTCTGTTGTGGAAACAATTCCATTTTTAATGCCTAGAACTTTGTCATTAAAGAATACTGCAAACTCCTGACATTTGGATGTAGAAATCAGTTCCAAGGGGATCAAGACTGGAAGGTTTGTTAATCTGCTTACTGTAACAAACAGGTCACGAGAGTTGTTTCTGCAGTTTTTGATGATTTCTGAAAAAATAGCTCTCTCTTGTTCTACGCAAAGTCTGGTTGAACACACACAACTTTTCTTGGTAGATTTCAAAATTAACCTGGAGCTTTGACTTACGCCATTTCCATTCAGCTCTCCGGCACTGCTTTTTCTGTGCCCTGACCGAGACCTCTTTTCTCCATGGTGCCTTTTGTTTACTTTTAACCATTTTAACCTTGACAGGAGCAATGGCATCCATAACCTTCGCAACACTTGATGTGTAACATTTCAACATATCATTAACATTAGAACACAGATCATTTTCAAACCTAATCATTTTTTTAAACCGGCTCACCGTTTTGTGATCAGTAAGTCTTCCTTGAGTAACTGTAGGGCCAGCTGTTGGGTTGGGTGTAACATAAAGGTCAAAGAAAACAAAAAAATAATCAGACAAAGCGACATCCATAACACCCACATTTAAAATAACAACACCCTTTGAAATAAGCACATCTAGAGTGTGTTGTGTGTAGGCTTGTTCACATGCTGAGTGAGACCAAATATCTCAAGGACAGCACAGACTTCTTTACAGTTTATCTTGGGCTGCATCCATGTGCACATTCAGGTCCCCTGTTATGACCAAACAGTCAAAATTAGTGCATACAATTGAAAGTAGTTCAGTAAAATCATCAATAAAACAGTTAATTGGAGGTTTGTAGATTGTAATATAAAGAATGGAAGATTGTTTTGTATCCATTTTGAATGATACGTACTCAAATTATGAAAAAAACCCAAATGCTAATTTATGGATTAGTATATTGTCCCTGAATATGTCACAAACCCCACCAGGACGATGGGATGGGGCTTGTGGTGGGGGAGGGGGCCGGTAGTATCACGGTGTGGGGCTTGTGGTGGGGGAGGAAGGCCAGGACGACGGAATGGGAGAGGACTGTGGCATGGGGTCATTGTGGTGGCAACAGAAACCAGCTCCTTCATGTGTTCTGTAAAATCCAGAAGAGGGAGAGATGGTGACGATGATGTTAATGAGGGTGGGTTCTCTTCCCTGCCTTTTAGTGGAGGCGGTATCTCAGAGAGCTCCAGGAGGACGTCATCTGTAGTCGCAGGTGGGGGCTGGGGTGCCGCCGTCTCCGGGTAATCTCTGGGCTGCGTCACATCCTTATCCTTATCTTCATGTTTTCGCTTCATTCTGTCCTTGGCCGTTGGAGCAGAATGGGAACTCAAAACATAGAATAGATTAGCTGCAAACAGCCTGACTCCAGATCTATTTAGGCAGAGACCATCTGCCTTAAAATAATGTCTGCGGTCCCAGAAAAAACTGAAATTGTCAATATAACTAAAAGTGTAAGTGGCACACACCTGACAGCCATTTGTTCAGGCTGAACAGCCTGCTGAACCTCTCATCTCCTCTCATTGGTGGTAGAGGGCCACTGATGAACACGTCAGCATCCAAATTATTAACTGTATCTAATAGCTTCTTGAACTCCTGTTTCGGCACCTCAGACTGCTGTTTCACAGTGTCGTTAGATCCCAGGTGTAGAACAAGGGTCTTAACAGTTGGATGTTCAGCCAGAATTTGCACAGTATTGTCTCTCACATCTGATACCATGTCCTTGGAAAAGTACAGTATTTTTGTACGTTTCCCACACACATATCTTACATCCTTCACCGCAGCATCACCAACAATCAGAGTCTCAGGACCAGGCATTAGCTTCCCTCTTTGCATTTCATTTTCTGATTTTCTTTTTCGTTTTACCTTGCTGTGTGAAGAGACTTCATCCTGGTGATCAAGTGGAGAACTAGATTTCTGTAGCTGTGCAAATCTGTACTGTAGTGGGATAGTTGTTTGAGGAGGACGAAGCTTCATTTTTGGTTTTCGACTGACAGCTGTCCAAGTCTGTGTCCTGCGAACGGCTGGAGTCGAGGAGGGTTTTGGTCTCGTTGGTAGTGGAGGCCAGCTGGTCGCATCGCAGATATCACCAGACAGGGCTGGTTCTCTTGATTTTTATGCTTTTTTTTAGAGAACATTTATATTTATAAAGCAGGAAAACATTTATTATTCCATGTGTCCCATTTTTCTGGCTTGATTTTTAAAATGTTTGTTTATATAGAACATATTGCAGGCGCAATCCATTTAGCAATTGACTTTATGAAAATGCAGAATGTATGGTGATCGTCAGGATGTCTAAAATCCATCAATCAAACAATCAAAAATACCTTATTTATCCCTAAGGGAAATTAAAAGAGTGTGAGGAGTCCATATAAATGCAATAACTTGCCACATCCAGTCCAATGTATCAAATGTAAAATGTGGGTTCTATTTTTGCGTCTGCATTTAGTACATTTGAAAGGCAGCTGTAGAGCGACACGCAAAAAAGTCTTCTGTGAGTGTGCTATGAAGGAGCCACAGATTCATGGACAAACAGAAAGTGCAGCGCACTCACATGACATATTATTGGAACGTCAGAAATTAAAATGATCGTCTTTAGAGCAATGCAATTTTTGAGGTACTCGATTTTACTTTTTGGGGTTGTAACATCTGAACTGATGTTGGAATGTTACACGTGCGCAGCATCTACCTACTGCGGGAAAGGTAAAGACAAATAATCCCTAGAAACTCCACTTGAACAAACCTTACCCTGTTATTGCAGTGACAAAATAAAAAACTGCTATAGACTGATTCAATGTGTACTTTGCTAAAATGTCCCACACGTCTATAACAAAAGGGTTTACAGGCGAAAAACATTCAATTTAGTAACACGTAGAAGCAAAGCCATATTACAACCTACAATGAATTCTTGACGAGTGAAATCATTACACTGCATTTCTGTTGACAGCTGGCTCCAAATCGTACACTGTGCAAAGCTAAAGTGCAAAAGGGAAGAAAAACCAACCGCTGTGTTTTCCATTTGCCTCTAATTTTCTTTTCTTCCCACCCTTTATGTCCTTGCTTTTATGCTTCCCCAGGTGGACTTTGCTTTTATTGTATGGCAAAGTTTTCCGGAGCGGATTGTCGGTTATCCGGCGAGGAGCCACTACTGGGATAGTTCCCGGTCACGCTGGGGCTACACCTCCAAGTGGACTAATGACTACTCCATGGTACTTACAGGAGCAGCTTTTTACCACAGGTACAAAGCCATGAATGACATCAAGCTCGCCTCTTGTTTTTATTCACAAAAATCCTTCTCAAGTTTACTCAGAATTGGAAACCAGAAACCCAAAGCAGATAAAAAATAAAGTTTATGCAATTTCTGATTTGTGAACCTACAATCCACATGTTTTTAATTAACTATCTGCATTTTTTCTTTCTTATTTCAGTAACAGAATTAATTTAACCAATTAAAACTAATTTTATTGTTTTTTTCTTATGAATTAAACCTTCAGTATGTTTTATGTCATAACATGTCATATGCAGTGAGAGACATTCTCTGGCAAAAATTAGACAGCATTGACTTCACTGAGTGGTTTTATGCCACGCACACAGACACACACACACACACACACACAAACTTGCCCACTGCAGCTAAAGTTCCTGTCTGAAAGGCGAGGGTAAAATTTTAAGGTGGAAAGAAATGTTTTGTTTCGACAAAACAAGCACTGTAGTTTCATTTTCTTATTGATAGAACTACTTTTGTACGGAATTTTGTGCATCGTTTATTAGGAGCGAACCACATTCAGCTCACAGGATTTTAGGAATAAGGTAACAAATAATTTCAAGCATTTGGCTTCAAAAACAATATACTGTTTTAAAAAATCTTTAATATGTACAATAATCCATGTTATTTTAGTTCAGAGTACATATGTTTTTCTGTTTCAAGATTTTATTTTATTTTATTTTTTTGTTCCTCTTGTGCTGTTTAAAGGGCTTTTTTAGATACTGGAGAAAGTGACTGTGTCTAAACAGACACATACTAACGCGTCATCTTTCGTCACACTGATGTGACACCTCAGTAGGTGTTTGGGCTCAAACCTGTGAGAGTCGCTGAAAACGACCTAGCCGGCCAATGCATAACCACTTAGTGATAACGACAGATTACTTATCATTATGGAGTTGTATGTAAAACAGCAACGGCCGCTATTGAGCAGCCCATAGTTTACCATAAAGCTTGTTCTGTCGTCGCCGCCGACACTTTGGATTGTAATTGTTCTGCTATTGGCTTCATGCCTCTTCACACAGCATCGACCACGTTATGTATTTTCTTTCGCTGAGCTCATTCTACAATTTTATTTATTTATTTTTTGCTTACGGATATTAATCAACATAGCTATAGTTCTACCCTTTTGTCAAAAATACAATAATAGTAATGAAATTTAAAGAAAAACTAAGGTAAGTTCCAGTATGTAGCAAAGCGGTAAATTGAAAAGCCAAGAGTGTTCCTCTCCAAAAGGATTCCAGGCATCTTGTCCAGTAGATAAACGGCTTTCTCAACGCTCCATTGTTTAGATGCTGAATGCACCTCTTTAGTCCTTTATTTGGACTCTCAAATGCCAACAATAGCAGACAACACGGATTAGAGGTGTTGTGTGTAAGAGCAAGCAACTGCAGACCTTGGCAGGGATGTAAAAGACCTGACAGTGATCTAGTGCTCCCATGCAGAGAGAACAACACAACAACAACGCTGCATTTAAAAAGAACAGAATAGGAGTCGTTAGAAGACGTATCCAGTACACTGAACCTCATGTGTCTCTTGACTTTGTGTGTCAGATACTACCACTACCTGTTCACTCACCACATCCCAGCCAGCCTGCTGACCATGGTTGACCACATGGCTAACTGTGAAGACATCCTGATGAACTTTCTGGTTTCAGCTGTCACCAAGCAACCGCCGATTAAAGTTACTCAGAAGAAGCAATATAAGGAGACCATGATGGGCCAGGTAGCACACTTTTACACAGACATCTTTTTACTCTATAATAAGTTAACCCGTTAGCTATTTGGTAGATTATCAAAACACATTGAAACTAAAAATTTAATCTTGGATGATTTAATGAGTATCAAGTCTGGCAAGATCTGTTTTGAGTAACACATATCTGTTTTCTTAAAAAGTTGTATTTTTTTCACAAAATGTCTTGAAAGCAGATTAATTTACTGCAATAAAATAGGAGTAGTTTTCTGATTAAATATAAGCCTAAATTGCATATGGAAACAACCAATCAAATGGCTTTTCATAAGGCAAGTGATGAGAAACCTTTTTTTTTTTTTTTTACATTAGCATACACATGAATGCACTTCTCTAATATAACAACGAGGTTGAAATAATGTATCAAGTTGTTCAAAACTGTTTCAGTTACTGCCAGAGGTTTTTGAATGGACGTCTTTTGATTGAAGGTCCATCTCTATGGGAAATTTATTTTAAATTAGTCAGAATAAAACCTGAACTTCTTCACATACCCTTCAATCCCAATCTTCTCACAAGTGTTGGAAATTCATCGACTTCATCCATTGCAGATGTGAAGCAGTTCTCAGTGATAGTCACAAAACTATAGATCAGTTTAGTGTTTCATGGCAAAGTCAAATCTGCAAATATTATTTAAATAAATGTTTAAGCTTCTAAAAAATCTCCTGACAGCTATTTCCTAGTGCCTTTGCATTTAAAGGGGGAAAATACTTTCTGTATTATAAGACTTTTACTTCATTTACGTTTTTAAACTCACCATCCTGAACAAAGCTGTATTTATTTGTATGTATGCACTGTTATAGTGCAGGTCAGGACCTCTTACTGCCACATTTGTAGTCGATGATTTCAGCTTTCATGAATACAAAAAAAAGATGAAAGTTTATCCTGCCGTCCTAAAAAGCTGCCCACATTTTACAGGTCAAAACTTTTCTGGCCTTCCCTATGGGTGAGACCAACATGTGCTGTGTGAGTTTAAAAAGTGTGTGTATGTGTGTGTGTGTTCACATGGCCAGCTTAATGTCAGAGTCTGATTGATGGCCTGACCACAGGCAGGACGATGACTCTGCAGTTTGAACTTGGTGATTAATGTCTTAATTGTGAAGGCAGCACAGCAAACCAAGATTTACCCTGCGACTTCTCTCATTTCACTTTTCCATCCCCCCTTCTCCTCTAAACTGTTGATTTGTGGCTTTGCTTCAAGCAAAAGAGGTGAGACATTTAACATCAAGAAAGGTAGAAGTAGCTGAAATGTTTTGCAGAAACTTTGACCAACAAGAACAACTTCGAAAAATTACCGAACACAACAGGAGGGAAATTCGGTGCTTTCTAAGAAAATGTTTATTGTCATGCCACTTCTGTCACTTGATTTGTTGTAGTTTAATTATCACACCTGACCTTCAGCAGCCTCTGCTGCCTCAGGATCAATCTACTCATCTCAATGCCAAAGCTGATCAAAAGGTCTGCTGCCCTCTACTTTCGACTCGCTGCATCATGTTCTGCTGAGCATCACCTGCAGCCCCTCGATGAGAAGGAGAGAATAAAACAAAAGGGAACGAGAGATTAGTGTTCAGGAACAAACTGGACGACAAGAAGGGGCAAATTTAATATCTTCAATCTTTCCTTTGAGTTATGTGCAAACTTGTAGCTCATGATTGCTGTATAAATTTTGAGAACCAAAAACAAGAAATTGTAAAAGTGAGTACACAACGATTAAGAATGCCGCTGAAAATTGCAAAACACTGATGAGGATAATTTATCCAAACTAGGACATTATTGAGAAGTCTACAGCTTATAATTACATCTAACATTTGTTGAGATTTATGCAGAGAAGAAGCAAGTTAAATAAATAAATGTTATACGTAAGCAGTAGGCTCAACACCTTGCAAACTGGAACCCTATGGAGAAATTTAAAAGAAGACACAAGCGTGATCTCACTGAAATTTATCACAGTAAAAAAAAACATTTTTAAAACACAACAATATTCACATTAAAGAACACTTTCTGCTCTTGTTCTGATTCATCAGTTGCAAAAAATGAAGAAATTAAATTAATACACAAAATTCAGATCTTGCTCTTTCCATTAGCCAGCCAGGGAATTTTCTACAGTGTATCTGCGTACAGTACATATTAAAAAAAAATAAAAAATCCGAAGATGAGAATACTTGCAGCATGTTTTATACTCATATTTGCACTAGCTTGTTTTTGTCTTTTGACCAATCTAGTCCAATATACAAATGTGCACAAATCGTGTGGCATGGAAATGTGTGGACTGAAGAGCTTCCTGGAATGCTCAGGGATCTCCGGGATATCATTTTTGGCCCACATGACAGTTAGACATAACTTAATCTTGCTAAATCCTGCCGGGTTTGAAGCCTTCTCTGCAGCTGGTCGAAGTTCTGGAAAAACTTGACCCCACTTTTCTACCGTTCAATAAAACCATAAGACTTAAACAAAACAGCATTGTTATTTCCCAACAGTACAAGCACGAGCCACAAAATTCCCCTCAACTGTCAACAAAAAAGCTTATTTTACATATTATGCAGATCTTACTTTTTCATTATAATGCAACTTTCAAAATGTTATTACAAGGATGCCATCTGCCACGCTTTTTAAACCCAATAAACCTGTTTGTTTTTGTTACCACAGAGTATGTGGACCAGAAAAGTCGGTTGCAGTTACTGTTACACATGTTAAAGGGAACGGAAATTGAAGTGCAATTAAAACAAGGAAGGCGCAGTTAATCACTAGTGTTCATTTGGCTCAGTCACTAAGAAAAGTAAGGAAAACAAAGTAGTTTATCAAGCTCTATTTTGGACAAAAATCTTTTTAATAATCGAGTCAATTTTATTAGGCTAAAGCAACCATTTGTTCAACATTAAGTTGGTTTAACAACAAACAAAACCTAATATATAGAAGATAAATAACCTGCCCAACTCTTAAGAAATGTCAATATTTAACAATTTTAGCGAATAAAATTCACTGACGCCTAAGTAAAATCCTACTATTTAAAAAAATAAATATTTCTTAAGGTTGTAAAAAAATTATTTGAACTGTAATTTTTGTTTAATTTTCTACCACAAATCTAAACCACATGTTTTTTCTTGAACTATTGACTTCTCATTCTTTTTTCTTGTTGTTGTTTTTTCTGTTTTTGTATCTGAACCAAGGGCTCCAAAGCATCTCGTTGGGCTGACCCAGACCACTTTGCACAGCGACAGACCTGCATGAATGCCTTCAGCCGATGGCTAGGTTTCATGCCTTTGGTGCACTCCCAGATGAGGCTGGACCCCGTCCTCTTCAGGGACCAAGTATCTATACTGAGGAAGAAGTACAGAGACATTGAAAGACTCTAAAGGAAATACTCAAAAAGCAAATCACAGAGGTTCATTGGGACAAACAGAATAGGATTGTACTGGAAACAAAACCTGCATAAAAAAAAGAGTTTAACAAAAATGTTGTATATGGACAGGAGTGGATTACTTGTATTTGTGAAAAACGTGAGAATTCTGTGTTGGAATAACAAGCAGACATGCAATCCAGTGAAATATAAACTGGTTACCCACAAATTTAAAACCATCGGTGTAGCATCCAGTCGAAGTTAGAGAAGGCCAGAACTGATAGTTGAATGTCTTTAATCGCCATTTGTTGCCATAAACCATGAAACAGTCATTCAACCAACGTAAGAGCTAAACAACAAACATAAAATGACCATATTAAAACATTAGCATAACCGTATTACAATATCAAATCAAACTTTCATCAATAAAACAAACCTAGTTCCTCTTTCCGACTGAAGCTAAATAATATTATCTCTTTTCCTTTATGTTTGACCGTATTTGTCAGTTGATAAACAAAGCTAGCTGACTTATTTTCGTCTTTTTTCTTTCCGTTGTCTTTCCGTTGTCAAGCTAACCGTTGCTAAGCAGTGTTCTGTGCTATTTCCGGTCAAGGACAGGAAGTGAACAAAATAAAAGCATAAGACCCTATTTAGCATAAACGTGTCAAATACACCTTTACACTCCCACCAAATTATTTGCTGTCTAAATCTCAAAATAAAACACAAATAATTTCTCAGAGTTACATAGGCATAACAAAATTGAAAACATACAATTAATTCAACATTTCAATATCTTAAGCAATCACTTTAACTGCTTTCAAACAGCAGGACTAAATTATGAACTGGACGTTCCACTACAGACATTTTATGCAAACATATACCCTTATCACTAAGATTTCTGTCTGCAAAGGCTATTTTGACCTTTCTCACAAGTCCATCTGAATCTGTTATGGTATCCAAGACTCGGCCGAGTTTCCATTGGGATCGTGGTTGAGTGACTTCTTTTTCCATGACAATGTCACCTGTTTGCATGTTTCTTCTGGGTTTGTGCCATCTTTGCCGGACCATAATATTGTGCAGATATTCTTTCTTCCATCTGCTCCAAAATTGTTCAGCTAAATACTGTACTTGAGGCCATTGTTTTTGTGCATACAAGTCGTCTTTGACGAAATGTCCTGGTGGTGGCAACGCTGTTGTACTTTTCATTATGACAAGATAAGGTTGGTTCCAAACTTTTTGGGTTGTTAAGATTGTCCATGGTCAGTGGGCGACTGTTGACTAAAGATTAAGATTAAATCAGTTTTATTTGCCAGGTACATAAAGGACATACTAGGAATTTGTTTTGGTGTAATTACACCAAGGCAGCCATTTACGGCACCAGGTAGGCAGTAGTGCAAAGGGTCTTGCCTAAGGACCCACACTGGATGCTTTGGTGTATTTTGCCATGGGCTGGATTTGAACCCCTGACCTTCCAATTGGAAGTCAGGCAACATACCACTTGAGCTATCCAGCCTCTATTGCAGCTGCTTCATACAGAAAAGTTCAGAGTGAAGAGTCTGTGAGCCGTCTACTGAGAGCAAGAGTTGCGTTGAGAACGTTTCTTACAGTCCGTATTTGCCGCTCCCATACTCCACCTGCGTGACTTGCATGATGTGTGTTGAAAACAAAATCACACTGTTTTTCAGCAAGAAAGGATGTCAGCTTGTCTGCATCTATTTCCTCTAGCGCAGCATTCATTTCATTTTTGGCACCAACAAAGTTAGTACCCTGATCACATTTTATTTGTCTGACAAAGCCTCTCAAAGCGATGAAACATCTTAGTCCATTAATGAACGTGTCCGTAGACAGGTCCTCTAACATCTCTACATGTACAGCTCGTGAAAAGAAACATGTAAAGAGAAGACCGTACCTTTTGTTTTCTTTCCTCGCTTGTTTGGTGAGGAATGGGCCAAAAACATCCATTCCACAGTATGTGAAAGGTGGAGAATGTTCGATCTTTTCTATGGGGAGATCTCTCATTTTTTGTCCTTTAACTGGTCTCCTCAGTCTCCTACAAAACACACACTGACGAATTAAGGATGATACTGTTTGACTTAGATTTGGGATCCAATATCCACTTTAGGGTATTTCATTCATTGTGAAGCCTTTTCCTTGATGATTTACTTTTTCATGACAATGAGCGATTATGAGTTTGGTGATGATCTCTTGGGATGACTGTTGGATGTTTGAAAGAGTGTGTAAGTGTAGAATGAAGAAGTCTTCTTCACACCTTGAGTACTTTGTCCTTATCCAAGAAAAGATCCAAGTTGTGCATTTTGTTGTTGTTTGGCAAGGCCTTTCCGTTACTTAGAGCTGATATTTCATTTTTAAACGTTTGTCTTTGTAAGTCTTTGATGATTACAATTTCAGCATTTTGTCTTTCATTCACTGTACTGAGTGACCTTGACTTGTCCTTGAGTAGATATCGTTTGAGACATGCTACTGCGCTGACTGCTCGGAACCAAGTTGAGAACTTGGTGAGGCCGTCACTGAGAGTTTTGTGTTCTGAGGTATGCGTGTTTAGAGTCTGTACTTTTTTCACCTCTGGGTCTCCTATTGGGAGTTCAATAGTTTCCTTTGTTGGTAGATTGACTTCTTTTTTCCACAAAAACTGGGGGCCTGTGACCCAGTTGGAAGACAGCAGTTCATTTACTGTTGTGCGTCTAGATGCCATGTCTGCAGGGTTTTCACTGGTAGGTACATTGCTGTGGTGTAGTGTAGTTGCGGATCTTTTGAACTCTATTGGCAACGAACGTGTGGAAGCGCCTTGCTTCATTACTGATGTACCCCAGAATTACTTTTAAATCTGTCCAATAATAATCTTCCACATTTTCAAGAAGAAGCTCTTCTTTGAGCATGTTACTGACTGTGACTGACACTGTAGCTGCGGTCAGCTCTAACCTTGGAATAGTGGTGACCTTTTTTGGAGAGACACGTGCTTTGCCCATTATGAAGCTACAGTGAATGTCTTTCTTTTTGTTGATCAGTCTTAAGTACGAGCATTGTCCATATCCTGTGGTGCTTCACGTGTTTCACTGAATGTCAAGTCTTTTGTTTTCATGTCTATTGCACACTCTAATGCTGGGATGCTGTTGAGAACATTGCTGTTGTTAGACACAAATTTATGTAGGCTAAGTCCACCTTTTGCACATAATTCTCGTGCTTCCTTTGCCAGTAGTAGAGCATATTTTACTGTTTCTGCACTTGTGACTCCGTCATCTACATAAAAGTCTCTAGAACTAAACTGTAAACCTACAGAATACTCAAGTTTGTTCTGTTTAGCCAAATGTTTGAGTCCATAATTCGCACAACTAGGTGACGAAACAGCGCCCAACAGGTGTACTGTCATCCTGTATGCTTGAGGTGGTTTAGTAAAGTCACCGTCTTTCCACCATAAGAACCGTAAGTAGTTACGATCACTTGAGTCAACTTTGAACTGGTGAAACATCTTTTCTATATCGCACATTGGAGCTATTGGGTGTTGTCTAAAGCGCACGAGTACACCAGTGAGATTGTTAATCATGTCTGGACCGTTCAATAAATGTTCATTAAGACTGGTACCTTTGTGTTTTGCGGAGCGGTCAAACACTACTCGCAGTCGTTCCGTTTTTTTGGGATGATAGATGCCGTGGTGCGGTATGTACCATGTCTCACCTCCGGGTCCATTATCATCAGTCTGTTCTGCATCACCTCTTTTTATGATGTCATTCATGTATGTGATATAGTCCTTTCTGTATTTTTCATCACGCATGAGTTTGCGTTCGAGCTGAGTGAGTCTGCTTTTGGCGAGTTGTCTGTTATCTGGCAATTGTGGCCTTTGTTTGAATGGCAATGGCATTTTATAATGTCCACTTTCAGTCTGTGTTATGCCTTGTTGAAGTTTATCGAGAAACATGAGATCCTCTTGATACACTGCTTTTTCATTTCTCTCTGACTCCTTAAAGTCTTTTTCAAGTGCACGTATTGCATCTGCTGGAATGGATGGAGAAATTTATTTGACCACTACTCTGTGACAGAGGCCTCCTGGTGTGTCTGTTCCACTGCATGGCACTGAGTTACCAACTATGCTCCATCCTAAATCAGTTTGGATAGCATACGGCTCATTGTCTTTACCTAAGAGTACTTGTTTAGGTGCTTATGCTCTGGGACAAGTATAACCAATTAGAAGACTTACTTCACAACTGAGGAGTGGTGGAACTTCATCAGGAATGGGTAACAAATGACTCCACAGTTTTGCTGTTTCAGATGTTGGAATGTGTTCTCTGTTTGCAGGAATGTAGTCCTCGGTGTAAGCAGCAGTGAGTTTCATCACTGTTGCTTTATTACTTTTTATGTCCTTAGTATTTCTCTTATCACCATTCGTCTCTGTGGAGCAAAGTGCATATATGGAGGTGAGTGGGTTGCAGGCAACTTCTGCTTCGATTGACAGGAATCAGGCGAAATCACTGAAGCTGGGAAACTCACCCCCTTTCATGAGTGTTGTAGTAACATTCCTGTTCCATCTCCCATTTATCCAGTCCGGTAGTTTGTGTAACAATTTCTGGTTTTCTACACAGTCATTGAGTATCTCTAGTCCTTTTACATGTGGCATAGGAACAAAGTCTGCAAAGTTCCTTAGGCCATCAGCATCTTTTGACTGTATTTTTGGCCAGTTAGACAGCTTTTCTCTTAACGCTCTTTGTATCACAAATGGCTGGCCGTACCTTTGATTCAGTTTTTCCCAGGCATCTACGTAAGCCTCTTCATCATTTCTGAAGAAAGTTCCTTCGAGACATTTGCGAGCTGGGCCAGTGACATATCTTTTCGAAACAGTAAAGTCTGTCTGCTGCTGAGACTCCATTTTGTTCAATGAGAGCCATGAATGTGGATTTCCATTCAATGAACTTTATTGGCTCACCACTAAACATTGTCAGGCAAATACGGACTGTGAGAGCACTCACCAAGATGCATGTCTGGGTGAGTGCTCTGGGCTCACCTGTTCGCTTTATATTATCTGTGCATCCCCAAGCTGTAACACCTCTCTATAATAGGCTTTCAACCGGGCACGTGCTGCTTCTACTTCCTTCTCAGCTCTTAAACGTTCTAACACTGATGTTTGAACTGCAATTTGTTTCTTATGCTCCTCTTCTAGAGCCTTTATCTTTTCTCTTTGTCATTGCTCCTCTTGTACTATTTCGTACTCTGCTTCTTTGGCTGCTAGGTCTGCTGTAGCATTAGTTCGTTTTGAAGTGAGGAACGAGGATTGTTGGCTGTGATTTGATCCTGCTGTGGAACCATAGATGGACTGGGCGTAATCATGCTCTAATAGTCCCTTTAACCGTTTTCTTTCACGCTCTGCATCAAAATCTCCATCAACGCCACTTATTCTTTCTAGTATGATTTTCACAATGTCACAAGTCACTGCTTCACATGCATCGGTTTTTCTCCTCATGTCAGATGAACGTGCTATATAACTTCTAATATCCCTGTACTGTTTTATCAGGTCAACTCTTTTTTGCTCAATTATGTCTGCAAGATCTGCCATTTCCTTTTCTGAGATGTCGTGCTTATGCCTTTGCCTTGTCTTGCGCACTTGCATTTTCCACAGTTCATATAGAGTTAATAGTTTTTTCTCTCTTTCGCCAATTTCCTCCTTTTGATAAGTTAACATTTTTTCTGTTGGCACTTTTGTCCTCACAGAACGTTGTGGAGTAGCTGATGTGCTTTGCTCTCGTAATTCACTTAACATTTTTTCTTTACTTGAGTTTAAATCATTTAAGAATAGTCTCTCCTCACTTTCATTTTGAAGCGAGTCTTTTAAATCTTTTATTTCTTCTCTTAAACATGAGATTTGTTCACAAATTTCTATTGAATTTTAAGCTTGTAAATAGTCCATTTTGCTTATATTTTCCTTACACTTTTGATCTTTGTACTTTCTGACCGACGTTTGCCCTCTGCTGGACGATCCGGGAATTGCCGTTGAACCTTGAGCGCTTGTGGTGCAGCAGACGGACGGTGGTCAAGCTCTTACTGCCATCTGTGCCATCTGCTGGATGTTCCGGGAATTGCCGTTAAACCCTGAGCCCTCGTAGTACAGCAGACGGACGGTGGTCAATTTCTTACTGCCATCTGTTGGATGTTCCGGGAATTGCCGTTAAACCTTGAGCCCTCGTAGTGCAGCAGACGGACGGTGGTCAAGCTCTTACTGTAGCATCCAGTCGAAGTTAGAGAAGGCCAGAACTGATAGTTGAATGTCTTTAATCGCCATTTGTTGCCATAAACCATGAAACAGTCATTCAACCAACGTAAGAGCTAAACAACAAACAGAAAATTACCATATTAATACATTAGCATAACCGTATTACAATATCAAATCAAACTTTCATCAATAAAACAAACCTAGTTCCTCTTTCCGACTGAAGCTAAATAATATTATCTCTTTTTCTTTATGTTTGACCGTATTTTTCAGTTGATATACAAAGCTAGCTGACTTATTTTCGTCTTTTTTCTTTCCGTTGTCTTTCCGTTGTCAAGCTAACCGTTGCTAAGCACAGTTCTGTGCTATTTCCGGTCAGGGAGAGGTAGTTAACAAAATAAAAATATAAAACCCTACTTACCATAAACATGTCAAATACAGCTTTACAATCGGTTTTAATTGGAGTAGATATCTGTTCTGCAAAAACAGCTGGAAAGATAGTCTCAGGGAGTCCTCAAATTAGATTTGTTGCTCCGCCAGGATTATCTGATTTAACACGTTTCACTCTTCCAGTCAGATTTATGCAGTGACATGACCAATTTACCCATATAACCAGTCACCTGTTTTAATGTTGTGGCCGATTGGTGTGTGTGAACGCATGAACGGGAGATGCAAGGAAAACCTGGAGACATTCTAGACACTCTGCAGTACATGAAATATGTTTAGGAGTATTACCAGAATCCTATGCCTCGTGCAGATATGTACAGAAATCACTCAATGTGGACAAAAAGAATGAAAGTCCCACAGACAAAGACTATATGGCACTTGTATACATACTATTGTAAATTTTTGGCCGCAGTCGCTCGCTGTATGAAACCAAAAAAAAAAAAAAAAAACGAAATAAAGATCTTATATAGATTAAAAATAGCATCAATGATTTTGTTTTTCTTTTCGTCCTTGTCTACAAGACGTCCTTCATCCTTTTTGTCTTCGTGTCTTACACTAAATAGATGTTGTGATGCAGATAAAACAAGGAAACATTCAGAGAGAAAAATGCACAAGCTAGAATGAGCCGAGTTTACATTAACACTCTATAATTATACTTGACAGTGTTTGCTTCAGTTTGAGCTCCATCATCATGAATGGCTGTCATGAATTATATTCTGTTTGAAAATATGTGACGCTGTGGCTTTCATTGCCTGAAACTTGTAAACTCTCTTACACTAAAAACTGGTGTTTGTAGTTTAAAAACCCTCATGGGAAATGTTGCTAAATGAATATTGTTCAAAGTCTCGGCCTGATTGAAATGATATGTGCAAAGCCACTCATCCTGCACACTGTTTTGAAAAGCCAACAAATTACCTCACACTCACCTTTATTGGAATGAACCCATTTGTTTCACTACTTTTCTCACCATCTGCTATTCAACTCTTAGAGTGGAAATTCATGTGACCCAGATAGTCGCTGTATTAAAATAACTGACAATGTAAATTGCAATTGTGAAAAAAAGGAAAATGCACCTCTGATAATTTACCTTTAGCCAGCATAAATCATATTTAAAAAACCTGAATATTCTATTCTCCAATTATGTCCTATAATCCAAACCACTTTAACAGGATCCTGTACATTTTTAACTTAGTGCTGTGCTGAATTTGTTATATTTAAATTTGTTTCGCTCAGAGTGAATCTGAACTACTCAAAATTGACTTAAAAATAACCCGATTTCGCATCATTTGAAACCCAATATACTGGTTGGATCACTGAATCAAACTGAATGAAACATTTTTTTAAACTTAATTATTTCGGAAACTATATTTTATTCTTTGAACATTCATTTCTCAGATACTTTCAGACCCATTTCTCCGTTTTCTGCAGCACAGGCAATAAAATGTTTTTTTCAAAAAACAAAATGTGTCACAAAATTATTTATGTACATATCAAACTGATAAATATATCACTCTCACAGCAGATTGGTTTTATATGCAACTTCTTTAACCTACCAAAGAAATATCACTTCAATTATAGGTAAGAAAAGCTGTTGTTGTTAACTCAAAAAGAGGCATCCTACCAAAAATGTAGTAGTTAAAAACAAGAGGAGCTTTCTATCATTCTGTTAAAGACCTCATAAACCTTCAAATTAAATTACTAACAGCATTTATCCAACGTGAATGATTACAATGAAGCAAAGAGAAAAAGTCACCTATTCATACAAACTGTCATCAGAAAATCCACACTGTAGAAATGTCTCGCAGGTAGTTTTTCTTTTTTAAGAACGGGCAAAACAGAAGTTCTTTCCCCTTTTTTTGTTTTGAGAGCATGCTAAAATTCTCAAATGTAATCAATACAGGTCAGCGTTATTCACTGGATGTGATCACCCATGTGTTCCCCCAGCAGGTAAGTAAAGCAGCTTCATTTTTCCTCGTTTGGGATTATTGAACATGGATCTGCTGATGTAAGAGGAAGTTAGAGCTATGGAAGAAAAAAAAAGGAAAACCTGCCCATGGGAATTGTAAAAGGCACTGGCCTTTAAGTGAAGTAAGAAAAAAGGAGGATTCTGGATCTCCCAGGGTATCAAAGAGGATGTCTGAGACAAATGGGGACTTTTGCTTAATCATTGAGTAAAACATCAAAAAGGGATTGTGAATGGGTTTTACAACTAGATACACGCAAACCAATATGTGCCTGTTCTGCAACATTTGGTTGCTAAAGCCAAAACAGAACAGCCAAACAGGTTTTTCTTAATGTGCAAAGTAAAACTTTGCCGAGTAGTTTCTATACTAGTTTTCTCTGAAAATAGAATTGCAGTTCCTATGCGAATAAGATGATTGAGAACAGAGGTGTTCCTTCCAAGTTTCAAAGCTTCAATCCAAATTTAAATTTCAATCCTCTAACAACTGTAATATAGAAGTTTTCCTATAAAATCCATGACATGAAGTTCTGTATCTCTATAAGATCCGAACAACAATCAATGTTTTTTTTTGGGAGTAAAACATTGGATGAACGTTTGATAATTATTAGTTTATGACACAAAAATTATGAATGTCACCTATATCATTGAGAAAATTGTCTTTAAATGTTTATCATATTAGAAAAAGCAATATATTAAAACCTACTGATGCTGATTTGGTATATAAATCAAAGTAAGTGATTCTGTCTTTGTTAAGACCTGTCTATCACTGTTGAACTTGAGACGGTGCGGACAATTAAACTTCCGAATAGACAGAAAAGTATGTGTTTATTTCGATATTTTTACATGGAATGATCTTTATAATGACATAGCTAGCTTAGAAGAGTCAGCACGTTGTCATTTATATGGCATTTAGTTGGAAGGACACTTATGTGGTTACTGTTAAATTACAGAGTCAGGAGTCAAAATATGAGATGAGTCTTAAATCTTTTATTTTGGAGATTATAGTGGAATATGAATGGCAATGACTTGCAGCATTCTAGAAATATAACTGTGATACAGTTGCAGAAAATTTTAAGAATTAACCCTCAAGTTTACGCAGTTTCCCACCCATTAACAATGGAAAATTGTCACCCCACACACTCTGTGGGGTCTACAATGTTTTTTGGGGGGTTTTTTTGCATGTAACTTCAAATTATCTGAAGTATTCAGAAAGAAAACACATCTTGGGAAGCTACAATAAGCTTGACACCCTTTTGGCTGGGAGTTTTAAAGAAGCCAATCATGTGATCTAAAATGAAAATCTAAAAAAAACTAACTAAAATGTCTTATTTTTCTAACTTTACCCTGAAGATAATAAGAAGCGTTATGAAATGTAATCTTTAAGAATCTAATTAGATTTCATCTCTGTAGTTTTCAGCAGTGCTGTGTCACCACAAAACAAACAAAAAACAAAACATCAACCATCTGACTTGATCCTCCCCGACTGCCGCCCTGTCCTCTGCTTTCATCTCGCTCTTCTTTTTCAAAGGTTCAGCATCCATCTGATTCGTTAGAACTTCATTGTGCAGCGCAACCTACATAAAATAACTGCATGAATAAGTCATTTATGTGATTCATAGAGATTGGACAATTATTCATTTTCCCATGAGAAGAAGCACTCATTGATTCGTCGTGACCCTAGGCAGTTTCCAAGGTTATGGAATGAGAAATTGATCGACAGTGAGCGGTGATTAAGAGAGGAACAAACTCCCACAATATCCAAATATTCATGTCTGTGTGCTGCTTTCTTTCACTCCCTGCCTCTGCTGCTCAAATACCCGTGACCAAATTGACTTATAATTGAAAGTCAGGAGGCCCAGAAA
Source organism: Orestias chungarensis (assembly GCA_032876305.1). Classification (NCBI taxonomy): domain Eukaryota; kingdom Metazoa; phylum Chordata; class Actinopteri; order Cyprinodontiformes; family Cyprinodontidae; genus Orestias; species Orestias chungarensis. The sequence goes on along the minus strand of JAVLVB010000407.1, from coordinate 1,792,370 downwards.
CACTCCTCCACCTCTCTCAGAGTCACCCATATATTAGTTCCGGTGAGTTACAGGGTTGATCTAAGCACGTGGGGAGAAAATGAAGGGAAGAAGAAGTAATTAGGTGGAGGTTGTGTTTCTATGAGACTTTCCCATCGTCTGTATTTTATTTTTTTCCCCTCAGGAGCTCAAAGAGCTTCATCCATATTCCCTCCTCAGTGTATCTCATACTCTGTTCTGATGGGATTCTACCAGCTGTTTATACCAAGGTTTCACACAAAGGGTTATTTTGTTTTGTAAATGTTAGAAGTTCTTCCCTGTATGGATTAATTATGGGTCTGTTGATTTATGTACCCTAATATGAAGGATGTAGAAGAGAGGAGAAAGTGGGGAGAATGGAAAACGAAGCTGGAGTTTGCAGGAGGAACAAGACTGACATATTTAAAAATAGAAGCAGAAATATGTATATTTTGTTTTTCCTTTTTCTCATACATACATTGCTATTAAAATGTATAAGGAAACTGAAAAAATAAAATAAAATAAAAAAAAAAATATATATATATATATATATATATATATATATATATATATATATATATATATATATATATATATATATATATATATATATATATATATATATATATATATATAT
>JAVLVB010000407.1:1767504-1791636 GCA_032876305.1 Orestias chungarensis | reverse complement strand
CGCGGAGCTAGCAGACGCTAACAGACGCTAACAGACACACGGAGCAACAACAGGAAGTGACGTCGATACGTACCGTAGGCCTTCAGCAGATGCATGAAATGCAATTGGTTTTCTTTTAAATGCTAGAAATGGCCTGTGAGCTATTTCCAAGCAAAGACATGAATTACAAAAGTAATCCAATGTCAAACTGTAAACAAAAAAAAGACTTTGAATGCCATCAACTCTGTTAAATCCAGTTGTTAGACAACATCCATGCCACAATGTGTGTGGTAAATAGTAAAGCCTTGCTTCCATAAAGCTTCACAAAGAAGTAAAAATACTGTACTGTCTACGCATTTTTAAGACATATTATCCCAATAATGAAAATGTATATAATCAGCCTTTATACCTTTGTACACATTTTGACAAAAGTAACAGTTTTCCTCCATATTGCTTTATGTGTGCGCTCTTCATCAGCTGATTAATTCCTTCACTTGCTTTAGTTGGACATGATAAAACATCTGACGCACCATCGAATAAAGAAGACCAGGATTCGTGTTTGCAGGGCGTAGTAAACCAAACCTCTGTGCATCATGCATTGTTTTCGGTCAAAGACACACATAGGCATTTCACCGAACACATGGTCTCTGAGCTCCTGGGGGGGAAGTGTCAGGAAATGAGATCCAGATCAGGAGGGAAGGAAGCTGGATTCTAAAATAGGGAAAACAAATCAACACCACTGGAACAATATGATCCGTGGGTGTTGGTGTGTGTGTGTTTTACAAGTGAGAATGAAATGATTTGTGGACTTAATAATTGCTTTCCAACTACTTAGGATACTATGTTCATGATGCAGAGAATGATGGAGGACTAAACAGGAGCTACACCCGCAAACAACCTGTGTAATAATTCATTTGTCATATAAATAAACTGTAGTCATATTGGACAATAATTATATCAGAATAACCTGCTTTTGTCAAATGCCAGATCTCAACCTGGGGGCTCAGGTTGACTCAACAGGCAGTGATGTTGTCTGCAGGTAGCTAATCTTTAAAGATACAATGTTAGCAGGTTTACTGCCTCACCATTGCTGATGGAGGAGCTTCACTCACGTTTGTTTTAAGTTCCTCTGAAATATTGCTGTGAGTAGTATTAATAGCAGATGATCTAACAGCACCTCGTACACTAAAGACGCTTTTCTCCATTTGTACATACAAACGTTTTAAACATCCAGCAGTTGAATTCTATTCAATCTATTCATATATCACTAATTCACAGCATATGTCTCAAGGCACATTCTGATTGCGCATACACACAAATAGATCCTAGTTAACAGTGCATCATGTTTATATTACCTTTCAAATTATTTAAATAGTTTAAAATTTACAAAATCAAAATCACAGTTTTTTTATGGTCACACAAAAAGTTAAGGTTAGTTTCTACTAAGAGGGAAGTGACTGACGGCTCCCACATACTCTGGTGAACTGTGTGTGCAATTTGTTTGACATTTATAAATAGATGTATTATTATTATTATTATTAACAAAAAGACAACAACAACAACAACAATAATAAAATTAATAATAATAATAATAGTAATAATAGTAATAGTTGTGTTTTTTACTTTGGTAACACATTAAAATATTGCAAAATGAATTTGCAACTAAAAGAATATTTTAAATATTTGAAGTGAGCTATGTATACCTACAGTTTAAACATAAAAAAAAAAAAAAAATAAATAGCTTTTTTGAAAGCGTTAAGAAGAGCAATTTAGGAGTATTGATATCAATACCTTAACATTTCAACAAAAACTGCATTTACCTTGTCAAGATATGAAAATCTGGAGAACTCCTTACCTTCAGTGCAGTGGAGGAGCTAGACTTTTATTCTTGGGGTGCCCAAAGTTATTTCCGGGGTGCCATAGACTATGACAATCAATTTGTTTGTTGAACAATTAATGGCACTTGAAGTATCTAAACATCAAAATATATTTAAGTACACATATTGGTTGTTTTCCCCAGCACATTTCCCCTTGTTCCCCGTCAATGTGAGTCACCGATTTCAAAATGCAGCTGGCTCCTATGGGCAAGACGTGCGGATTCGGGACATGTCAATTATCTGGGGTGGCACCTGGGGTGTCCAATCAGATTTCGCATTCATTGAGGCAACTCTCAGTTCATTAATTTTAATGCTATTTTACTGAAAGTTCCATTTCTCATTCCTGCTCCCTGAACAGCTGAACAGGAAACAATCCCCAGTTTAAACCTCAACAGCAATTATTCTTGTTGCTGTTTACCGACTCGCGCTTACTTCTGAAAGACATGGAAGTCTTTTAATTTGTGATTTGGGGGGAAATCATTGGAGCAGCGTCACGCTGCAAATAATTATGGAGGTTTTATTCACTGCAATACATTAACTGATCTAATCATGTAAAGCACTTTGAATCACCTTGTGGCTGGAAACGGGCTATACAAACAAGTTTTCTTGCCTTGATCTATTGAGAACTAGATGAAATATTGATGTCCGGCACAATGCAGGAAGGAAATTTTATTCTTGATAGGGGATAATTAAATTTCAGCTATAAGTACTAAACAGTCTTAAACACAACGCGCCCGGAGTGATCATAAAAAAAAGGCAGCTATGGAATATAATTAGTACTCAGATTGAAAAGAATTAGACTGTCATCAGGAAATAATTTGAAGAGTAAATAGTGTATTTTCAGTGTCCTGAGGTGTGTGTGTGTGTGTTTGTTTGTTTGTGTGCATGACACTCTGCTAGGATGGGCCACTCTCCACCGTTGCACCGGCGCTTTCAGTTTGAGGACCCATTTGTTTGCATTATCTGCTTTATGACAGGCAGGGTGGGAAAATGCCACTGTTGTATCTGATTCTAATTATTTAACAGCTGTAAGACATTTCTCGCTGCATCTCCGGCTTGTATGCACCTCCTTTGTCTACGGTTTCTTTTTCTTTTTTTTAATTATTTGCTTCCTTTCTGTATTTTGCATCTCCCGGAAGCTACAGACAGACATTAAAATGCTTTAGATGTTTGTAAAAAGGTGTTTACATCCCACTGTACAGTGAATAAATAAAGACTAAGTTCATATCTATGTACCTTACAGAAAGTCGTTCAGTTGCAAATTCTACATTCCTCGTTTTATGCTATTTTGTTATTCAATACTGACAATTTACGTAACAAAATAACAAAACGACATTTATCTGCTGATGATGGCATTGATGTGGTTTTTCTGGTAATGTTTTAAAATATTATTATAGATTTCTGCTATGGCTGTTAAGAACACTTCAGCTGCATAAAACTAAAAACTTATGGCCAACTTAAATAAGAAGCTACGACACAACATAAATGAAGTGTACTTAATATGTTTTGAATAATAAATAAAAAAGAGAGAGAATACTTTCCATAAAGTGTTTTCTTTGCATATTTTGCTCCATTGTTGTTGGGTTTGCAAAACGGGTCCCTGGCCAGAAGATGAAGCTGATTAGGAGGGAATGGCATGAAAAAGTTTGCTAACCCCTGGATTATGCCATTTGCCTGTTCTTTCTGTACTAAACCTGTTTTTTTATTGTAGAGATAGCTATTGATTGAACTATTGCTGCTGCACTCTATGTATACTTGTTCCTTTATTGGGATGATGCAATTACTGCCTCAGAGATTATCTGTTCCAACCGTTTCTCTCCCAAATTAAGCCAAAAAAAGTGACTGCTGCCAGTTTTTCTTTGGAAAAAAAAAAGTATTCCTGGAGTTATTCAACTATCAACACGTGCATGCTAACTAGGAGGGATGCCTGCAAAGTCCCTTGTGTTATTTGACATGGCGCCAAGACAAGATAGCTGGATGCATGCGGATGTGTAACTGAGGTAGAGCTTAGCTCAGACAAAAACGAACACAGGCAGACATACAGGAATTCAAAGAGTGTTTTCCTTACCAGCCAACATTAGACAAATACGACAGGCAAGAAAAACACTTACTTCAGGTCCGTTGTGTTTGTGTGAAACCGTGAAAACATCTATATTAAACGCCACATCTTTCGTAACCTGGGGATGAATGTTGAAAGCACAAAGTCACATTAGTTGTGAGTCAAAAAGCTGCATCAGAGACATTTTGCACTTGTAAAAGGTGGTGAGTAAATACTTAATTGTATAAAAACAAGCTTGTGAAAATCAGAACCATGTTTTATCCAGGGTGTGTATTAATATCTGTACCGCATGTCTGTGAAGTTACTGCTTCACAATTAAACTTTGCCAATACATTACCTACACATAAATAACTGTATGCATTTATCTATGATTTACCCTGTAAGCATAAAAAAACAGAGATTTACTTGCAGGTATTTTTGTATAGACAAACATTTGTTGGTCAATGTTGGAATCAAAAAGAATCTACATTATTCCAACCAATGTTTCATATTTCTTTCCACTAAATCCCTTTGACCGCAGCCCGTTCACAAGGACACACCTGTGCAATGCTGTTCTACTTTGGGTAAAAAAATACGACTGCCGATTGGTGAATTGCAAGCCCACTGGGTTGATATACAGGTGGTGTTGTGCTAATTTCCTGGAAGATCCTCAGAAAGAAAACATTAGAAATTGAATCCAACTACACAATATTGTAGCTAAGATTCAAATAAAATAAAAAACATATTTAAAACTGCCAATTTTAGTGTAACTATCTTGTTCCACACATGGCTCTTTGGCTCCTCTACTGTGGCTGTTACAAAACTGAACGTTTTTGTTTATTTGAGGCGCAAAATAAATAGATGTTTTAGGCTGATTTCTGTTACTTGTTTATGCAAAAATCTGCATATAATATCAGCAATTGACTTTTAGAATTATTTCTTAAAGTAACTACCTCTAAACTTTCATAAGTTTCAATAAAAATGGCTCATCAAACTCTACAAAATATTTGTTTTTAATTTTGAAATACACGATTCCGTTTGTTCTAAAATCTGACAAAATATGTACATTGTTGTTTAATTTTGTTTAAATAACTTTTCTGAAACATTTTATGTTTAAAATATTGGTAAAAACAAACAAGAAAGGTTACCGACCCCTGGTCAACACAATTGTTGCAAGGTTATGAACAGTTTATTTGTACAGTTGTCATTTACCTATTAGTGGATTTACCTATTTGCAGGTTTGTCTATGGAAAACAAAAGCAAATTATTTACCTACAATATGCCTGCTTACTGATTTTTTGTTTTTGCAAAGCATACCTACAATATTTGAAAGAAAATGCAGATTGTAAACCCTAGGTTTAGTGATACTTTCAAGGATTCTGTGAGATTTTATTGTCATTCACATCACATGTCGTACATGAGTTGGAACAGTCCAGTTTCACCCAAGAGCAAATGTTTATAGAAAATGAAATTAAAATAAAAAGGAAATATGAAATAGAAAAGATACTAAAGATAAATACACAAGATATATGAAAGAAAATAAGGAATTAGCAGCAAATTAAATTGTGTACTGTTTAGCAGCATGGATAATGCAACATAAAGAGCAGTAACATGTGTCTGAAGTAAAAATATATCAGTGCAGGTTAATTGTCTGTGTAGTTTTAAATATGATTGTCCTTGTGAAGTGTCCATGCAGTTGTTGGCTAGGTGGAGTGAAAGAGTCTCACAGCTCCTGGAATGAAGCTGTTCGTTAGTCTGGTTGTTTTGACATGCTATTGGCTGGCTTTAAAAAAACAAAACAATCCAGGAGTGCCATTTACTCTCCTTGGTGCTGATTGGCTGTACCCACAAGACTTGTTAGAAGGAAGATTGTAGTTTAAGGCATCCTGAGATACATTTGATGTTGAAGCTGATAACATAGGCACTCTAAGCATTTTCTGATTTTACCAGGTCGCAGACTGACGTGTTCCACTAATTTTGAAAAGGATGCATCATGCTGGATCATCTAACTGATATAAGTTAATCCAATAAAACACTGAAGGAAGTTTGTCCACAAAGTCACTCGAGTCTTGCTCAATGCTGTAAGGTTTCAGTAACTGTTTTAAATCCAAAGGCCCATACGTTTTTTTAAAACAGCGAATATGTCCCCAAAAAAGTACCAGCGACCATCTCAGCGACAGATGCCACATCTCTTCATCTCCCCTTGTCTACATCTCATTCCCCTTTCAGAAATTAATCAGCCGACGTGTACTTGGGAAATGAGGTGACATTTTCCTATAATGAGAGCGATGGGTGGAAGGGAAGAAGTCCGTGCATTTCCAGGGTCTGCCATCGACAGAGATTGACATTTTCCATTACAGAGTCAAAAATGTCCATGTGTTGCTCCATCGGAGTTGCTGAGTTTTCATGTGTGTGCCTGTGTGGCAGCAGGCGACAAGGAGGTCTTCTATCTTGTTACAGCCATATCCCAAAGTTTACGTGTGTGTACATTTGTGCATATTAGTGGAAGAGTGTGTGGGCATGTGTGGAGCTCCTGTTTGTGTGTGGATCCAGGACGTGGGAATGTAAGTGTTTGTGTGTGTAGAAAGAGCATTGGTAAGGTGAAAAAGCATGATTTATGGGGGGGAGTGGTGCTGGAAAGCAGTAGGTACAGCGACGCCTGTAAATTCTGATAAAAAAAATAATAAAAAAATAAAAACTGGATAGAAGCAATTTAATGCCATCAATCTTCCGACCTAGGAGTTGTGATATATTGGCATGTTGTGAAAGAGTGTGTGTTAGCTTAGGTTTGTGTGCAAAGGAATTACAGAAACAAGTTAAAACCTTTCTTCAACAAGACAAACCGCCTTTTAACAATTGCTTACAACCATAGTGCTTACTCTGTGGGTTGCCCAAGAAGCTACAATGGAGCATAAAACATTTTAGTATGAACACGATTTCAGAAACGTTAACATCCAGACTAGAGTTTAGCTCTTTGACAATAAAATGAAATCACACAAAGTAGTTCTTCACACAATTGGGACATATGTTTAAAAATGTGATTCGTTAACAATAATCCGTCCATTTTCAAAAACAGGTGAAGTTCCAATACTGTATCCTTTTCTAGTTATGACAATAATTTTTGTGCAATTTTTGTTTAAATGGAAAAGTCTCAAGGGTTCAATGCATATTATTTGTTAAAACTACATATTTCAGTCCATTTTTGGTTATCTTAAAGTATAAATATTTTGTGGCCAGTGTGGACAAAAGCTGCAGTGTTTTGCTTGAAGGAAGACTCAATTTCCCATGAGAACCAGCACATAGCGGCGTAAAATCCTGCTCGCCAGGTCGCCTGGAGAGGGATGAATAGCGATAAGGTAATTAATCTACTTGCTGTTAAAAAATGTCATATAATGATGTTGAAAATAAGAAATTTCCCTCCTCAACGTTGCTTAGAGCGAAACGGACCCCCCTAGCCATGACAGAAGTGTCATTTCAAAGAGCTGTAAGTCGACATATAATCACAAAAGTAATGAAAATATTTCATGAAGGTTTAAAAGTTACCTAGTGTTGCTTTAAGTGAAATATCTCTTAACTATATAACATGGGGAAAGGTTAAGGATAGGACAAGTACGTCTTTTATGAATGAAGGCAAAGTAGGAATTTCTTAAATCAAATGATTGTGAATTGTCCAACAATGCAAGCATTCTTCCTAAATTCATCAAAATTTGGTCTTTCGCGCCATTTCCTTATTCTACTCAACATTTCAATGTTTAATATACACTTATTTGATTGGAAGGAGCACAACGCTTTCTATTATGTGTTAACACTGTGTGCATGCAGCACTTTTCCCTGTGTATATACTAGGGAATGGGTATCACTGTCTCAAGCAAAAACCTCCATCACAGGTCGAAGCTTTTAATTTTTCCTCAAATGTCCCTCCTAAATAAGTATTAATAATGTATATCCATTATGAATTTAAGGCAAAAGTGGCTTAAAGTTGATGGCACATTTTGACAAAAGTCAATGGCGTTTAACTGAGCTGGTTTAAAATCTGGCATCAGTGCCTTAATATTTGTTTGAATACCTTGTTTTTAATCAGATTTTACAATCTCTATGACCAAATCAATTATCTAAACGATGCATTTCCAAAAATAATAATAGTAATTGAAGAAAACATCGTTGGTTAATAATTTATTTAATTTGCATGGCTGCACACTGTTGAGTTGTGTTAAAAATATAAAAGTGAAATAAATAAAATAAAAACGCATATTAGTGGAAGACAGTCTTCCACTAATATGGGCAGACTATTTATATATTATAGACTATTCTACTATCAATAACCTGGAAGCCATAATTGTTTCATTAGATGCAGAAAAAGCATTTGATCGTGTAAAATGGAAATTCCTATTTGCTCCTGATTGCAGCGGGTTTGGTTCATCATTTATAAACTGGATGAGACTTCTGTATAGCTCTCCAAATGCTTGTGTACGAACCAATGATCAAAATTCTCCAACCTTTAGTCTGCAGAAAGGCACCAGACAAGGGTGTCCACTGTCACCTTCACTCTTTGCAATATTTATCGAACCACTAGCAGCTGCCATAAGAGAAAGCAGAGATGTAAAAGGCATTCAGTCCAAAAATATTGAACATAAGATAAGTCTATATGCGGATGATGTATTACTTTTCCTCCAGAATCCACGGGTCTCTCTAACTAACACTATTGCACTAATGAACAAATTCTCTGCACTTTCTGATTACTCAATTAACTGGTCATAGCTCTGCCAGTTAATTGCAAATATTAACTAATATGCTGAAGTCAGGAATCATTAGATACCTGGGAATAAACATCTAGCCCAGGCTCTCAGAGCTGACAAAGGTAAATCACATTCACCTTTTAAAACTAATAGAAGACGATCTTACAAGGTGGAATCCCCTGCCTATATCACTCATTGGCAGAGTAGCCACCATAAAGATGATGGTCCTTCCTAAAGTAAACTACCTATTTTCAATGATTCCCTCAAGGCCATTCTCTGTTTGGTTTAAGTCACTAGACTCCTGTATCTCCAAATTTGTATGGAAAAACAAACCACCAAAAATCAGCCTTAAAATGCTACAAAAAGGTAAAGATTGTGGTGGTTTGGAATTACCAAACTTTCAGCACTATTTTCTAGCTAATAGATTGCAATACATTTCACATTGGTTTAAAAGTAACCCACGAGATCAAGAATGGAAGGATATAGAACAAACATTCTTTGATAATCTGGAAATCTGTGATTTACTATTTATTAGCCCGAGTATTAAACATCATAAATGCTTTAAAAGTATCAACATTAGCTCCTCTCTGACAGCCTGGTGGGAATTTCTTAAAATAACCAAATCCTCGCTCTTTCCTGTCATGATCTGTGTTTTTGTTCTGTTAGTTTACTGTTTAATTTGTTGTAGTTGCTTTGTTTTACTTTGTTATCATTAGTTATTGTTTTCTTTAGGTTATTTTCTATTTTGGTTTAGTCTTTGTTTTTGTTCTTCTCTGTGTTCTCTAGTTTCCCCTGCTCTGTTTGTAATTATCCAATCATCATCTCCACCACTCCTGCTCCTAAGTATTTAAGCCTGGTTTATTTAATCACTCACCACTGCATCGTCTGTTTACCTCCCGTGTCTCAGCTCCATCTCCTGCCGTTTTCCCACCGTGTCCTCGTAAGCCTTTCCCCTCTTGCTCGCTGGCTCTCTGTGCTACTTCTCTCTCTCTCCTCCATCATCCTCCTCCAATACCATTTAAGTTATTTCCTTTATGGTTTTATTTCCCTGTAGTCTCTGGTTTCCCTTGCGTACTTCTTTGTTGTTTGTAGTTTATTTCCTCAGTAGTTTAGTTTCTTGTTGCCTCTGGTTCCCCTCGTTGTTGTTATTAGTTTGTTTGTTTATTTGTATTGTTTAGTTCTTTCATGCTCCATTGTTCCTGTGTTCAGCATTAGTTAATCTGTTTGTTTACTTTCTAGTTTGGTTCCGCATCAGCCCCGATCAGTTCCGTATCACTTTGTCTCTGTTTATTTACGTTCAGTTCCGTGTTTATCCTGTTCTGTTTCCACTCGCCTTTGTTCCGGGTTTTGTTCTGTTCATTATTCTTTCCCACAATAAATTATTATTCTCACTATTCCACTTCTGCTCGGGTCATTGATCGCAACTCCTGACATTTCCATGTAAATTAAGACCCATTTGTAACAACCCTGACATCTTGCAAAACAAAAAACTGCTAAACGTTACAGTATGGAAAAACAAAGGAACAAAGACTCTGGAGAACATAGCTCAACATGGTAAATTTATTTCATTTGATACACTTATAACACTATATGGAATAAACAGCAACAGACTCTTAGAATACCAGCAAATGAAGGCAGTAATTAATGAAAAATACATTGTTAAGCAACTAGATCTACAACTCCCTTGCAGGGTAGCAGAATTCTTAAACATGGTTTAAATGTAATGTTCCAGCATGCCCCACACTATGTTTATTGGGTAACCTGGGTGGCACCAGCATACAAATTAATGTGTCACCTATAGTATTCACTGCCCTATGTTTTGCAAAGAAAACTATTCTCCTAAACTGTAAAACTAGGAAGAACTTATCTATTAATCAGTTTAGGAACCTTCTATTAGATCATTTCAGTATTGAAACAATGTCTGCCTCTTCAAAACATTATCTGACTAATACCTGCAATCTCTGGTCTTCTCTAATTAGCTCAATCACTTAGCGGTGTTGGTGGGTCATTGTCTCACTGCTCTAGGTTGCTCTGGGGTTGGCTGTGGGGGGATCTTGGTGTCGGGGCGGTGGGTGCGCATCTGGGTCCGGGGGTTGGATAGCTCCCGGTTGGTGTGCCGTGTATCTGGTCTGGAGGTCTGCATTGGTGACCTGTGGGTGGTGCTGCTGCGCGGTGGTGGATGGGGCCTTGTTGGGGCCCGGGGCGGCGGATAACTGTGTTTGCTGGGTCGCTGAGATGCCCGGGTGGGGGGCGGGGCTGGGGCTCAGGCCCCTGGGGGTCTCCTGCCCCTGGTTGTGGTGTTCGCCTGTGCCAGGGGGGTTTGGGTGGCCTTGGACGTGCCGGCATGGTGGTGGGTCGCTACCGGCCTCCGCCTAGGGGTCTCTGTTAGGTCTCCAGGATTCCACAAAAGAGTGTGGAGGTGGGTGGGACGGGGGGGGTGTGCGTCTCTTCCTTGCGGGATGGTATTGGTGGGGCTGGAGGTGCTTGTTCCGGTGCCCATATTCCCACCCAGAGTTAATGCAGTGAGTCCCCCCCCCCCTTCCTTCTCTTCTCCCCAGCCACCTCTTGGTCGACCGATAGGTGGTCTCCTGGGCTTGTTGTGGCTCTTGGGGCACGTCCATTTGGGCCCTGGGTCCCGGCCCTGGCCAGTGCCTGGGCGGCCCGGGCCTGGCTGGACGGGTAGGGTGCTGCTCCTGGTACCCTGGGGGCTCTACTCCGCGGCCGCGGGGGGGGGGCTTACCCGGACCCCCTCTGTGTCCTCTGAGCGGGTGCATGGTGTCCCTACGGTGGGCTGTCTGATCTCTGTGCTCTTGCGTGTCCCCAGTGTCCTGGACCTTGTTCTTCCTCTACTCGCTCTGGGCTCTGGGAGGGGGGTGGCAGTGGCCCTCTGTATCCATGGCTGAGCATAATTCATGTAATACCTGCATCACAATTTCTGCCTGCTCACGCGCAATCACACACTATAGAGATCACAACACTTTAACTGTGCCTGATCTGTTTATTAATAACACCAACTTTGCCTCATATTTATTTATGTGTTATGTGCCACATATTTTGCTGTCTTTGCTTTGCTTTCTGCTAATTATATCTCCACAGGTATGATTCATTGCCATTTCGCAGTTTCCCAAGGATGCTTCAGGAGCGATCTATTAAGCAGCGAGTTTTTTGGTTCCGTTGTTCTTTTTGTTTGATTTTGTTATTGTTTGTTTGTTTACTTGTCTCTATTGCAATATTGGTACGTGTATATGTTCCCTTTCACTCTGTGCACCCCCCTCGGTCATGTTTAGCTTTAGAATGTATCTAACACCTCAGTAATCAATGAATGTTCAAGGTATGGGAAGCAAGGGAGGATCTATAGTTTTAAAGCCTCACTTGGAAAAGAAACTTTGTTAAGCACAACTATGGCAGCCAGAAACTCATTCTACTAGCGATGATGCTGAACAGGACAAGGGGAAAAAATAAAAAAAATTTAAAAAAATTTAAAAAGATTTTTAAAAAAAGATCATGGTGGAGTAATGCAATGCTTTAGAAGTTAGATGACTTGCAATTATTGACGGAACCATAAATTTTGCGTGCACTAAAATGTAATCCTGATGAAAAACACCCGCCTGATAGTTTTATACTCTAACTTTATACTCTAATAACATTATTGAGCATGACAACATAGTGCGCTCTCTGTAATCACAAGGGGTTAGGGAACCTAAGATGCCCAGAAAAATCTAAACTCAGGGAATCTGTCAATTCTAGAAGGAATATATTTTTAATAGTTCAGACACCAAATGTGGAATAATATTTATGCATTAATATACACAGTTGCACTACCGCAGAAGCTAACGTCAATTTTCTTCCTTTACTCCAAATTAGGAGCAATGACAAATGAATGCCGCTTCTGTTTTGGCTGCTTGTTTGTTCATCCATTAGCATTGGGCCTAAGTTGCATTTTGTGAAAACATAAACAGGCAGGTTTTTACCCAAATAATCTGTTAAATTCAGCAGAAAAGTCCACAAGTCCAAATCCATGAAAACTGAACCACAAATAGGTCGGGGTCCACCATAATCCAAACTAAAGTCAAGTCTAAATGCAAACAAGACTGTTGTGACCCTAAAAAGTCTTTTTAAGCTGTAAGACACATCATTGGGTTGACCAAAATTCCTCCAGAGTGATAAGGAAGACTGATCATAAGTTTGTACAGACCTTCTAGCACAATTAGTCTTTCTAATAAGTGCTGGTTCATTTGGGAAGATTGTTTTCTCTTGATGAATGAATTTATATTGTTAAAAAAAGCTCTTATTTTTACCTACTCTAGTTATCTCTGTCTACTGATCTGAAACACTTAAGTGCAACAAGAAAAAAAAAAAACATCCGTCAGTGGGCGGATCCTTCTTTTTTCAGCTCTGTAATCAAGCTGAGTGTTGCAAATTCAATTCAAATCAAATCTGCAAATGTAAATATCAATACTAGCCTCTCACACTGTCACTACACCTCGCCGCTCCCTATATCTCCAGTAATAAATCCAGGGTTGAGACAGAAGGCTAAAGAGACAACGGCCTTGTGTTTTCTGTTCCCCAGAGGCCAATAGGATTTTACATTCACTTGTCCACGAGTTAATAAGACCAAGATTTATAGCGTGTCTGGGATTCATCCATCTCACCACCAACTGGTGTCGGTACTCTGCTTTTTTGTCCCGGCTCTAAATGGTATTAAAAACCAACCCGGGATAAGAAAATATAAACCTCAAAGTTTGTGGACAATCACCTTTTTTGTCATCAACAAAGAAATGCTGATTATCTCATTGCAATTATTGTTTATTTTATGTTTTGTCTTTGCTATGCATGTAGTTAAAACATCTCTAATAAAACATTTATTTGCAGTTAGTTAGTTTAAAATGCTAAGAGAAACCAACCTGTTTCTGTAACAAATCATTAGTAGTCTTATTTTTTATTTACTTTTTTTTTTTGCTTAACTGTTCAATTATCAGAAGTCTTATCTGCTTCCTGTGTGCTCTGACTGGTTTATTGGAGGGCTCTAACTAAACTGACATACGAGACTGTTGAGGCCTTGAAAAATGATTGAATTTACTCCTATAGGCACAAATCACCCACGGTAACAAAATCCACATCATACACAAGCACACACTAAGACGAACACACCCCACACGAACACATAACATGCCTTTAGTCGTCCATATAAAAGGAAAAACAGGATTCCCACATGGGCACATCAAAACATTAATTTATGCAGCAGTGTTTCTGATTTGGATGATTGGCATTTCTTGCTGCCTGCAGTCTTTCACTGAAGATTGAACCTGATCCAAATGTACCAAAGCTTTACCTTCAAATGTTCTACGTAAACAACGTTAAGAATACAAGATGTTGTTACTAGTTAAACAACCAAGGTGAATGCTTTGTGGGGTTTAAAATGTCTCGTTAACAACTTAACAGCGTTTTAGAAGGATAAAAACACAGGTGTGAATGCAAACTGAAAATATTTTTACATTGTCTTCTTCTTGGCACCGTTTCTCCATTGATTAAATTAAAACTATAGATACATAATTATAAATCAGGTTGAAAAAGTTTCCAATCTGAGGAACCCCAACAGATTGCATCGAGTCATTGACTGGCAGTATTCCCTCCTCTGGAATCAGCAGACCGAAACAATTGCTTGTGTTGTTTTTGACTTTATGGCAATCCCTCATACTGATACTATTAATACATTTAAGAATAATTAAATAATTAAATAAATTAAGGATAATTTAAGATACTGACATTGACAAGAGTAAATATTTTTCACACTTGATTGTTCTAAAAATTTGTTTTCAGTATGATTTTAAAGTTTTTTTGTGATTAAAATCACAAAATTCATTAAACGCCATTGAAAAAGTATGACATAAACCCTCAAATTCTAAAAATCCACGCGTGAAAATCTGTCAGTAACACCCAGATTTCTCAGTTTTATGTACCTATAACAACAGATCATTGTGCTATCAGTCTGCTTTCTTTTTCTACATCTTTGTCTCATTAAAATCCAATTTGACTCATCAAAACTGTCCTCCTGCACAGTAGAAGCAGCAGAGCAAACTGTGAATAGAAGCTCCTGCGGAGAGAAGCTTGAGATGAGCTGAAGGCTTTTTAAACGACATCAGTCACACATTCGATTTCAAGCCTAGGGTCCAAACACCTCAGAGGGTTTGACATCTCTCAGCCTTTAAAGCTCTCACGTCAAAACATTGTCCTTGAACTCGCTTATTGACAACAAAAGATGATAAGGTGACAATAGGCTTACTTTCAGACAGACCTTACAAGTCTTTCCAGAATGCAACCAGTCCCACCGATCACTCTTTTTAATGTTACACACAGACTGAGTCACTTTCAGAACCAAATCACAACTATTACTCTGGTGTCTTGCAGCAATTGAGGTATAGTTCAAAGAATCGGATCTCTTCAAGACACCGCCAAAGACTGTGTAATGGTTGAGCTAGCTGCTCCGTGAGCTATAAACCCATGAAATAGCTTAGTGCAAAACAAATGAAGCAAGCCGGCTTCAATTCATTTGCAGCCACTACAATTAATCCCAAAAAGTATGTCAATCCCTTGCAAATTTGGATTTTAAAGTTTTTTTGTTTACTCAAAATGTTTGTTTTACAAATCTTACAAAATTTGATTTTATTATAATATGACAAATACTTGCTAAAGCTTTTCTGCCCTACATAAATATAATAATTGTATCGTTTCTTTTAATTGCAGATAAACGTTTTGCATGCTACCACTGATATTTTAATCATTTATCCAAGGCAAGCTTTGTTTTGGTTTGGATCTGGACCGTGTGGAATATCGAAGCGCACTTCAAACAAGATTTACATGAATATTAAAGCAATTCTAAAAACTTTTTTTCAAACACATCTTGCACAATATATCACACATCTGTATTTTTGTTTAATCACCATGTAGGTTTTTTTTACAAATGTATTATCCTTTAAAGGATAATTCTTAAATGTCTTTATAAATAAAAGACAAAACCTTAAAAAGCACTTTTGCAACCACGGATCGTGCCCACCACAAATCCAGAGTCATTTCCTTCTTCTCTGCGGATTTCTTGAGTGTTAGGAGGCCTCTACTCTCCTCTCTTCAGTAGGGAGGGCAGGCAGCTTGTGATAACCTTGCCCTGTCATTGCGTTCTTAGAACAAATCTGTTCTTATCAGAATCTTGTAGCAGGCAGCAAATGCAATTTCCCAGTTCCCCTGGCAGGTGCCTGCCTCAAATCCTCTAAGGGCAATCTGCCTGTGTGATCTGACGTCTTTAAGAGGGACTTGAACCAGGTCGACATTAGCCCATCAGACCACCAGCTCTGTCTCTGACAAAGCGTCAGCTCGCCTCACTCTCTCGTTCATTTTCCCTCTCATTGCCTTTTCTCTCTTATCCTTTCTGTGCATTAGAATCTGTCCCCCCACCTCTTACTGTCTTTCTTTCTCTGTTGAGCTACTTTACAATCCACAGACCACAGGAATGCATTAGCTACACCTCTCGTCGATCCTGCCTGTTTTCACTTCTTTTTTTCTGTCCAACAGCCCCATTCATGCCCATTACAGATCTCTTCAGTCAGGGTTTACTATTAGGGTGAGTGTGATTATGTTTGAAAACCTTCAAGAGGATCCCTGCTGAAACAAATGGATAAATAACTTGGCTAGAAGGAGAGGGATTTTAATTTTAAAGGGGTAAATGAAATTTTAATGTCATTCCCCCCCGTCTAAAACATAAAAACTTTCTCCTGCAAAAGTCCAAATATATACCCATAGCTCCACCTTTGCGCTTCAGGCTCCAGCTAAGCTCTAGCCCCACAGAAAACTCTTCAACCACACTTTTCATGCCCAACCTCAGACCAGTGGAAGCAGCAATTAGCAAACACTTGGTGGAACTGGGCAACAAAACCCTCAGGTGTGATTTTATTTAAAAACTGCATCAGCTAATTTGTGTAGCAAATGGTTGGAAAGGACGTCAGTGAACAACATGTAGGAACAGTGTTATAAAAGTTGGAGCTTCTTAAGGATAGAGGCCAATTTCACACCGTCCGATAATGCGAAGCCAAATTTCTTAGTTGAATATATTTCATATGTACCAAAAAATGTATATGAGCTATAAAATTACATAGTAGTATATTTTAATTCATTTTGCTTTGACAAAAAACCTCCTCATTGCGGCTGAAAGAGAGTAGCTATTTATTTGTTTTATTTCATTACCGTATTATCTTACAGCACTCAACTCCTTGGTCTGGCTGTCAACTCTCTGGGCAGGAGAAATTTACTGTGGTATTCTTGTTTCCCACTGTTTTAGATTCATGCTCCCTTTGAATTCCTGTAATTTAAATTTTTTTTTCTAACTCGGGACAATAACAAAACCTGTGTTTCTAACACACACACTGGTTTTGTTGAGTGAGGACAAATCTATTGTCTCTACCTGCGTTTAATCTGCTTTATGTATTCTATATTAAACCGTAAAGTCATTAAAATGTTTTTTTATTGGTAAAAGAGGCTAATTAAAATAAAATCTACATTAACCTCAGCCAAGGTTCCCATGTAATCTTGCTATAAATATCTTTTGGTCAAGACAACAGTCCATTCTGATGTTACATACTCCATATAGAAAAGTGCATATCTAGTATTGAGGGTGTGACTTAGAATGCTGTTAAAATTCTCCTCAGGAGCTTTTTCTACTATTTTAAGATACTGAAAGTGTCAATTCTAAGCTATATATATACATATATATATATATATATATATATATATATATATATATATATATATTGAGACACACATATTATTTATGTTGGCCTCTAAATTTAAGTCTCCAAATCCAGGGCTCGAGTTACGGTGTCCTGCAACCTCTATATGTTTCTGTGTTTCAGTACACCTGAGTCAAATAATCAAGTCATTACAAGGACTCTAGGAAACATGACTGAACATTGAGGTGGTGATTCATTCATTTGAAACAGGTCTGTTGGATATGGGACCCATCTAAAAGCTGAAGGACACCAGCCCTCAAAGCCTGGGTTTGGGGATCTCGGGTCTAGAATCTATGTACATTCATAGAATTTAAACCCTTTTTTGTGTTTGTATTTGTTTGTCAGTTCAATAAATATAATTTCTAATGAACTAATAATAATAATAATAGTAATAGCTAACTGAGACTCCAGTCCTACCAGTCAGGGAAAAGACCTGTTCGATAGAATAGGTTCGTTCATGAACATCAAAACAATACGCTGTGATCTTAGTAATAAGTGGAAGATAATATCAAATGTAACATGTTAGACAACGCTTTTCTTTTAGCCCAAGCAAAGGCTTATTTAAGGTTATACAGTCACTCCATGCTCTCATTACGCTGCTAAATAATCCATCCATGTGTTTTACTGTAGAGAACATTTGCGTTGTACAGAGTGGAAAATTCTCTTTCTTCTATCGTAGCACGCCGATAAAACTAATCTGGGGTTGAACCTTGAAAATTTAAAAAAAGAATAATATTTAACAACATTATTTGAATTGCTAATAATGCAGGTGTGAGTGTTTTGAGCAGGTGTGAGTGTCCGACACCACAACTTAGCCGAGGTGTACTCTTCAAACAAGCTAAATCAAACAGAATATTTACCATTTTAAAACTGAAACAGCTATATTGTGTATTCTGAGGTTTCTTCATTAACTTATTTAATTAGCAAAAAAAAAAAACAAGGTGTAGGCTACCTGAAAAAGAAAGAAAAATCATGAAGACCACAACCAATAAGTACAAATCCTTTTTGTGATACACCAGATGAGCCTCTCAATAGCTGATCGAATCGGTTCTTGCTGTAGGTTCAAACCCCCGATTTTTCTTTAAATGTAAAAAAAAAAAAAATCCACTGAATTCCACCAGAACCAAATCAAACTCATCATCTCTCAGCTCTCTGGTTGTGGCAATAGCATCTCTGCTGGAGTCTGACAGCAAGCAGATGAAAGCTGGTGTGTTTGAGAGCCGCACAACCCTCAGAGAAATCCTGCGGCGCAATTGATGAGATGCCTGCTTCAATACTTTACTCCCTTGGTGGTAATGTGCTGTAATATCATGAGAAGCCAAGATGGAGACCTGTAAAATAAAGAAAATGTTTTATACAGGAGTTTCAAGCCATTCCTGAAATTTGTTTGGGCCGAATCGCAGCATCTTGTTAGTTATCAATAAGCCACTGAGCCTTTGGAACGGATATGCAACGCCGGGTTGGAAGATGTCTGGTTTTACATGTCGTTACAGCTGCACTCATGGCAGAATTCAAAACTCCTGTTGGGAATCAAGCTGGTAATTGGGAATGTGATAATTCCACACAAAAAAAGTCAGTTTAGAATACAAAAGACAGATGACATCTTCTTTTTTAAGTTTAATCACTTACAAGAGTGACTCTGGTATTAGTTTCAAATTGGGAAATATTTTACATTTTCCATAAATAATAAAGTACAGATGTACATTTAAAGTGATGTCTTATATACTATGATACTTTCATACATAAACAACATACATGTACAGAAACAACGTCTTAATACATCTCCACATTCAGAAAATTCTAGTTCCACGCCGATCTTCATAGCTAGTTCTACATTTTGTCAGGCATTCAGCCCACAGTGTAAATTATAGATGGTGTTTCTACTGTAACACTTTTATTTAGACACGATCATCTAACCTTCACCCATAACCAGATAAGGTGTTTATTCATTTTAGCAACATTTATCCTAGTACCTTATTTCAGAGCCACCTCCACAACTTTATTTTGTACTGCTTGTAATTTTTTATAGTGCTTAATGATGTTATGGGACAAATTACAGGGCAATGATACAAATGAGATAACATTTGGGATTGATTGTTTGTTTGGTTAGAGATTTTGAATATCTTTTCATAACAGACAAACTATTACTACTGTAATTGTGAAGTGCAACGGTATATCTCCGACATGTTAGCGCAGTATGAACCAGCCCAAAACTCTGAAAGGTTTTCTTTTTGTGCCTTGGTTTGCCTTAAAGAGCTTAGATATGTTTGTCCCAGGAAAATTGTCGGAGGATTTAGTTGTCCTAGTCATGCATGTAATCCTTTACCTTTTAACATTCTAACGTTAAAGACAGAAGCTAACATATTAGATCAGCTCTTCTTTCATACACACAATACCTTTTGTTCTAGAACTGTCAATTGTTGCTTAAGCATCATTTATAAGGTCAGAGAATGATGTTGACCTCACAAATTTTGAGTAGCAAGAGTTAACGGAGGAGACTACTCCCAAACTTTTCCCACAAGGTTAGTTGCATAAAATTGCACATTACATTTAGGAAAGTGTCTTTCACTGGACACAGTCAATGGAGACGTAGCTGCGTTCTTTACGCCACTGGATGAGATTCTTTGCATTGCTTTTGGCGATACAAGACTTAGAAGCAGCTTTGCAGACATTTGCACTGATTTTAAACTAATCCACAGGCTAATGAGGGCATTGATTTGGAGAAATTATGCAACAGTTTTACAGCATAGTAAATAAACCATAGATAGATGAAGAACCAGTAAACCAGAAACACTTATAGAATGGTTAGTGCTAGACAAACTATTTGCACTACATGAGAAAATTATTGACAGAAAAATTGAAATTGAAATTGTCTGATTTGATAATAGTTTACAGAGAATAAAGTATTAAAAATTGATGGTTGATAGCACTCAAAAAAAGCAGATATTTCATTTGACTTGTTTCAATTCCACTCAGAACAGAATAGCACACAATTCTTATTTTCATAGCAAGAAAAGCTAAACTAAAAATTACTAGCAGTATGTAATAGGTTAAATAAGTAATGCACCAATCAAATGTAAAGAAACCATAATGTGCCAGTTTTTACTTGACTTGATTAGGTAGAATCGGTTATCAGCGGAATAAAAATTGAAAAAATTAGAAGTCCCACCATCTTCAGTCTGTCAATGTATCAACCAAAAACATAAACAACGTTAAAAACAATAGATAAATGTTACAGACATGATAAATAATTCTGGATTATTTGCATTGCCTATATTTTCTGATTGAATTCAAAGGCACTAAACCTTTAATGTCTTTTAGTCCCTAAAATATGAGTGAAAATAAAACAAATATATATAAATTAAATCCTAAAATTAAAACGCGAAAAAAAAAAGGTTCTTTCAAAGATCTCTTCCGATAATATTTAGCAATGTGAGATTGCTGGCTAACAAGTTGGATGCTGTGGACCCTGCATATGGAGGTCGAAATAAGGATTCTTCAACAAATGAACATTATGGAATATCCTAAACATCTCTTCATCAGACTATTATGTAACAATAGTGTAATGAAGAGTGTCTTCAGTCAGAGGATTAATGAGATACGTAGTAATACATTTTGCTACAGAAAATCATCCCTGCCTATCACTGTCAGCATCTACAACAAAGTATTTTAAGAAACTTGGATGACATGAGGTCCAGAAACGTTGAGTTTTTCTCAAAGATAAAAAAAAATAAAAAATAGTACTTTTCAATTTCAAAGAAAAGCCTAATCCATCAGATGGATTTTATTGTACAAATTAGTTTATATAATTTTTTTATTTAAGTTCTGACATTTGCAAATATCTGTACATTTTTTATACAGCATAAAGCCAGCAGAACATACAATTTAACAATTAAAGTTTTTTAATTTCAATTTCACAAAGCAAGAATACATGATCACATTCTTTGATAACATACTTGAACATACACACTTGAGCCACTTTAATTAGATTCTATTGGATTTTATTAAATCTCCCTTCAGCTTTCACATCACAGCAGCATCCATCAGAGTATTATTATTTATCTTGCTGTCAGGAACTGGCACATCCCACTGAGACAGGGAGAAACAGTTGTGTCTATGTGATTTTCAGCATTTAGGAGTGCTCCTCTGATCAGATGCATGTGCAATGAGTCTGCACGTTTAAAGTCCTGTGGAAGCTGCGGGCGGAAAGGTGGTTTGAATCGCAAAACAGTTTAAAAATTAAGATTTTAAATAAAATCCTTGCTTATTCTCAAAAATTGAATTACGCTCATCTATCCCTCATCACCTGCTGATTTTATGTGTGTAACCAATGGGGAAAAAAGGGAAAATGAAACCCATCACCAATGTTAAAAAGGATTTGCTGAGAAAATTGTATGTGCAAAATAAATCCCATTCCACAAACTAATTTCATTACAAGATATTATTCAATTCTAAGAGGAGCAATTCAACCATTACAGTCCTCATCCACTAAGAGCTAGAATATCAGAAGGAACCCCTCGGAAATATACGTCTAAATAATTCAACCAGAGATCCTCCGTTGGCAGATTCGTTTGCAAATGTTTCACATGCAAAACAGAAAAAAACAACATGTTTTCATGCTGTTTAGAGGCTGGCTCTACAAACAGATCTGTTGAACATAAGGTATGGAATAGGTCAAAACAATTAAATGTTGGTTTCGGTTAAACCAAAGGAAGGACTAAATGCTAAAACTGACAAATAATGGTTAAAACTGTTTATGATGGGGATCAAAGTCATGTATGGTAATTATATGTGTCAGTCATGACCATTGCCATCTGGATCTTTGGCTCCCACACATAGCCCTCAGGGCCAACGGCCCTGAAATTTGCAGATTTCTCCCTGCTGCTGATCAGACTGACTCTAATTATTGCATTACCTTCTCTGCTGCCACCGAGTTCCCATCCATCCGTTTTCCAATCCAAAGTGGATCAATGATAGGGCTGCACAAGATATAAAGATGAAATTGTAGTCGGACCAATATCAGCGTTATAGCTGGCTAACATATCTTAGTTTTTCTGAACTTCTGTTTTTCATGCTAGTGCAAAATTAATTCTCAAAACAGTAAAAACGTCCACAAGAAGTTTTTGCATTTGGGTTGGGAAATACTGTAATAACTCTCTTTGTTGTTATCAAAGGTCTTTAACACAGTCTGCACGCTTTCTTAGAGGAACCATAACTCATGTAACATCTCTAAGCTGAAATAACAGCAACTTTTTTTTTCTATCTTTATTGAACGTCTAAGCGCCTCGCAGCTCTACCATTTCCCAACATTAAATACGAGGCAGCTCCTCTGGACTTTGCAACCCCCTAATGTGCAGACTTCTGGGACCAGCAGGAAACTTACAGAGGAAAAACAAAAGCTGAGTCACTTGCTACATTCCTGTGGGACTACTTAAAGTTATTTTCAGCTGTAAATTTCCTCAAACTACAGAAACCAACTGTTGAATACCTGAGAGAACCATGGAAGGAGTTGATGCTATTTCAACTATATAATGGGCTTTTACAGAACACTTTCTACTATGACTTGTCATAAATGACTGGAATGAAGGGTTGTGATTCAGGACACTAAGAATATGAATGCTTTATGATGATGAATACTTCAAGACTTCATTAATTTTTTCACAGGAAACTGTGGGGGGGAGTTTTTACCAGCTAACGGCTACTTACTAATTTCATTTTTTGTCAAATGTAAATGTTTTTATAACCTAATTTCCTATGGCTTCATTAATTGAAAAGAAAAAAACCTATCTGAATCAATCTAGTAATCAACCCCTAAGCCTGATCAGCAGGTTAGGCACCCTGTGCAGCAACGACTGCTATAAGACATTTGAGAACTCAATGAGTCCTTAATATTTCTGTGGGGGAAATTTTGTCCCACTCTCATTTGCAGAACTGTATTAATTCAAATAATTCGTTTTCAAGATCAACCTGCCACAGACTCAATCAGATTTAGGTCCAAACTTTATGCAGGCCAATTTTAAAATGTCGATTTTCCTAATTTATTTGATTATTTTTGGCATTTAGACACGGACCTTCCAAGTTAAGGTTACAAACTGATAAAATAGTGACATTTTAAGCCATGAAGCAGTAAATTGCCCCTAGACAAACACAACCTCTAATGTGTTTGATTGTTGGGTGGAAGTTTTTTATTAGAAAGCTGTTAATATTTTTCATTAGATGTAACAAGATGCACCTTCAGAAAAAAAAATTAAAAACCTTTGTCTCCATAGAATATCTTCTCAATATTATAATTGTTTTAATCAAACCTTCGTTTTCTTCTTTATAATACTGAGGTTTTTATCTTTAAACTCTCATGAATGCCATTGTGGCCATCAGTTTCTAACCTGGAATCAAACCCAGAACAACTGCTCGGAGGACTACAGTATCCTAAGAATATTTAACTGTTTTCTTGATTTGACAGGTCTAGTATTAATCTTGGTTGGATTTGTCTTGGGAAATGTAACTCCCCGAAAAGATGTAATGGCTAGGTCATGATTTAACAAGTGGGTGTTTTTGCTTTTTCTCATTCAGTGGCAGGTTCATTTGGATCAAATTTTTCCTTATAGATAGATAGATAGATAGATAGATAGATAGATAGATAGATAGATAGATAGATAGATAGATAGATAGATAGATAGATAGATAGATAGATAGATAGATAGATAGATAGATAGATAGATAGATAG
>JAVLVB010000407.1:1750251-1767404 GCA_032876305.1 Orestias chungarensis | reverse complement strand
TAGATAGATAGATAGATAGATAGATAGATAGATACCAGAGGGAACGTAAGGCATCGAGTAGACAACATATCACCCACAAGTTAAGTATAATAAACAATAAGATAACAAAAATTAAACAAAACAGTGATTTATAAAAAAATTTGAGATGAGATTTTGTACACCAGGGTATAATTTGAAATAAAAGTGTAATCAGTACAGTGCAGAGTGCGTAGATACAGTATAAGGAGTACCGTAAAAAAGTAAATGTAGTGATAAATGTGCAGCACTTGTAAAATTAAACGGTTGTGCAAAGTTGGTAATACATATAGGTTTCTGTGAAAGTGGTAGTGTATGGTGTTAAAAAGGTCCTGTGTGTAACATTGTCACTGTGTCACGAATTGCTCTACTGGGAGGAGATGAACAGTCTGATGGCCTGAGGGACAAGAGACTTCCTGAATCTGTCCCTGGAGCACGACTGGGACAGCAGTCTGCCACTAGATGAGCTCCTCTGCTTAGTGATGGTGTTGTGCAGAGGGTGGTGAATATTGTTCATGATGTTCAGTAACTTCCTCAGGACCCTTCTCTCTGCTGTTGTAGTCGGGGACTCCAACTCAGTTCGCTCCATGGTCTTCATTTTAATTAAACTAAATATTATTTCCGAGCAGATTTTTGTATTTATTCATGCTGTCTTTATTAACATCAATTTGATAATCTGGAACAATTTCAGATTTCCTTGTGATAAAAACACAGAAACAGAGATTATTTGTTCTCTTTCCCACACAAGTGTTTCAAGCTCATATTAGGCAACTTTTAAATGTCTGAATTTAGCTTGTTTTCTGTAGCAGTCTCCAGATTTGACATTGACCGCTGCTCTTCTTGAAGCTTTAGCCTGCAGCGCAGTGCTGATAAACAGGATCTGCTGCAGAAAATGAACTGAATCCATCAACCCACTATTACCTTAGGTTAACTGCTGAAGCATTACCCACCGGGGTCCCTTTTCTCTTTTGATCAATTCTGTCCATACAGACCTCCACACAGCCCTCTGGGCAGAACGCCATCACCGGTGAGGACTTAAGTCACCTTTTAACGTGCACTCACAGAAACGGAGGGCGAAGGAATAAAATGTCAGAGCTGAAGGACAAAAACAAAAGCAAACATAAAGCAGACTTGGTTGCAAAACAGTTGCCAGCCTTTCGTTTTGCTTCCAGGGTGCCCGCCACTGGTCAGCGGATAGTTTATTTGGATGTGGCCCTCCTGAATGTGTGTACTTGTGTTCACCTGCCTCCCCTTTCAATAAGGGCTTGTCATAACGTAGCGGATAAAGTGCTGATACGGCTGTAGCTGACAGCTTCTGGAGACGGATACAGATGAAGAAGACGAGAAAGCGGGAGAAGAAGTGGATGGGTGAACAGATTGACCAAAGTGTGTGTGTACAGTATATATATATATATATACATACACACAATTTGGGATGGCACCTTTAGATGAACCTATAATTTGTCAGAGAAAGAGTGGATATAAAAGAAAGGGCAATATGGATGGGAAGTGGTGGATTTGCTGGCAGCAGTCTCTTAGTCAGCAACGGTGCCACAAAACCTGATGAAAAATGCTGCTGTGACATTGTGTGTGTGTGTGTGTGTGTGTGTGTGTGTGTGTGTGTGTGTGTGTGTGTGTGTGTGTGTGTGTGTGTGTGTGTGTGTGTGTGTGTGTGTGTGTGTGTGTGTGTGTGTGTGTGTGTGTGTGTGGGGGCGTGCGTGCGTGCGTGTTTTATAAGTGTGCATGTTCATCAACAATCTGCCACAGATCGACCTCTGAACAGAGGGACAATTCTGACACCTAGAGGGTCATTTCATGCTGCATCACAAATATTTCTGCATTAAAGTGTCATCTTTCAAACAAATGCGTGAATCTCTCACACTCTTTAATCTCAGCATTTAAAAGAAAACTAAGAATTCTTTAGATTTAAAAAAAAAAGGGAAAATAAAGAACTATTTATTTCAAACGTAGAAAGTTTAACTCCAGCACAATTCGTAGTCATGGGAACTCTGGGATTAAAATCTGTATTATGATTTTCAATACCAGAATTATGAGGGGAAAAAAATAGGACAAATATTAGATTACACCCTTAATTAAAATTTAATCCTTCCATATGTTATAAATGGAAGAAAACATCAAATCTTTGGAAAACTGACCTTATTAGAACTGACTTTCAAAATTAATTAGATCCACGTTTTTTATTTGCCCTACAAAAATATTTGAACCCCTAAATTTTCTATTTGAGTCACATTACATTCGTTTTTCAGTTTTATGTGGTTGATTACCAAGAAGCAGCAGTTGAGGAGAACTTCATACAAATGTTTTGCTGCTTTCAACTAGAAGCTGAATTTTATGTCATTTTGCTTTGCAAAATACTTCCTCCTCTGACAGATTGGATGGAGATTATCTGCAAACATCAACTTTCATCATGATCAAAATGAAACACTCCCTGCTCCTAACTGTTTTGTCCAAACACTCGGCCATGTGCTGAATGTGGGGTTCAAACACCCTCCAAGAGAAACTTCTGCTAACATTGGGGCACACATGACAGTGACACAAGTGTGGTACAACTCAAACCAATGACAAACCTACTGCCCAGAAGAAGCTTTTTTGGGAATTGTCTTCATTGCATAGAGACTCCAGCTTCATCTACGCATGCACGCGGCACCCATTACTCACCATTACTGCAAAAAGCGTCTTTATTTAAAGAGGAAGTCTTTCTCAGGAGTTTACACTGAGAAGTTTTGAAATTTGAGAGCTATGCAAACCTTACTAGCACCAATTGATTATCCAGAACTGAGGTTAGTTGATCCAGAGTCGAGTCCTGCAGCCACAGGAACTATGGTTGAACAAACCCATTGATGAACAGAGTGGATGAATCATAGTACAGAAAATAAAGCTTTTAAGAAGCTATTAAAATAACTGGCAGATTTGAAAGTGAACACTTAAAACTTTCCCAATTAACTACTCTACCACACGCCAGTAAAATTATCCCCGTTTTAAGAAATAAACAAAAAAACGGAGGGTTATAAGGTCTTAAGCAGTTCCAGTTCAATCTGAGCAGAAAAAATTATATTGCAGCGAGTCGATCCCTCACACAGTAGGAGATACTCGTGAATATGAGCTTTTCAGAGTTACAGGAGCTTAAATGCCATTCAAAGCAATTCATGTTTGAATCGAAAACCTGACGTCTCACTAAAAGGGCCCAAAAATTTTTAAGATTATTTTAAAAAAAAAAACACTTTCTTCTGAATTGTTTTAAAAAGTTTTTTTTGAATGTAGCTAACTGTGAGCATAAAGAGACAAACGGAGGAGCTTGAGGATGATAAAGCTATCACTTAATTATAATCAAACATCAGCATCAAGGCTAAATCAGGCACGATCAAAGTGGCTCTAAACAAACAAGAGAACGGACCATCCAGCAGGTAGAGCCTGTTGCAAAGTCATAATAATTTTAATGACTATGAAGGATAATCCCCGTAACACGACAGAGTGAAATTAAAGAGCGGTTGAGGGCCGACAGCTGTTTTTGAAAACACTTCATTAGCATTAAAGCTTAATACAGTAAATGCAAACCACAAACAAAGCATGACAGACAGCATGAAAAAACAGAGGCCTGAAAATATAGCAGGTCTAAACTTAACTTTGGCTGCTGTGTATCATATATAATAATATTTTTTGGACAAGCTGCTATAGAAATTCTTTAGGAGAATAGAAGTAGTCTTTCTTATTTAAAAGTCAGCTAAAACGTTTATTCTCCATATGTTTTAACGCTTCTAATAGCACTCAGACATTTGGACTGAATAAATGAAACCAAAAGAAAAAAGGCTGTGTAATTATATTCTTCCAGCCAAACAAATGCATTAACAAAACAAAACATACTGAAAAGCACCCAGATCTTCCGTTTCACTTAAACATTGGCAGAATAGGTTCTTGAAAACCTTTCTTGCATATAAAATACAATGTCCAAAATATATAAGTTCTGTTTATAGGTCAGTTTAATCTGCAATGTTTCTGGAACCAAAAACCAACCAGACCGATATTGGGGCCTATTTGAATCTATAATCTTTGGATTTAGATCATAAAGACTTCTAATTTAGACTTCATGTCACATTTCATTAAATCCAAAACAGGTTATTACCAGGTTTCTTTTTTTTGCCAATTTGTCTAATAAGTTAAGTTTAACATGTATGGATAAATTACAATCTATCCCTTTTGTCCTAATGGTCAATTTAACTTTTTTTCTTAAAACTCCATAATTACTGCACATATGCTATAAAAATTATGTAAATGAAGCAATGACCCAGTTACAGTGTAACAATATGCTGTTCCATGCAGAAACTCTGTCTGCACTGATGAGATTTCCCTCACCTAAGCATGCTAAACCCTTTAGATTGGGCATATTTTCTTGCTAATATAGCAAACAGAGGACCTAGGATGACATAATTTGCTTTTATATTTGAACACTCATCCCAAGAAGCTCAATAAATTATGTGTGCAAGGACAGAAATGATACAGTAGTGATAAATGCACCAAAATCCATGGCAAGGTTAGAAATTGTTACAGTAACTTATAGAAAACATAAATCATGTGGAGATGGAAACTGTTTTGATTTCACTTCGAATGTAAGCCATGTCGCCTTCACGTCATTATCCTAAAACTAAATGTATAAGTTGGGAGGTTATAAACACAACAGTTTAAGATTCCTGCTGCAGAAAATGGGAAAAATGTTGATTACTGGTTACCATTTGACAATTTTTTGCTTGAAATGTAAAAACGTTACCTGGAATTAAATCAGTTTCGCCCGTTTTTAGTAAAACCAGAATCTAATGTTGGAACAGGGATGAGATTTTATGAGACATTCAACAAACAACCCCCGAGAATCTGGTTTACACGTGTAAACAAGTTCATTTATTAACCTTAGTAATGATAAATAAATAAATCATGTTTGAGTCTCACTCCCTATTTAAGCCAAATATTTATTTGACCTCTAAATTCTTAGCTAGCAACACTGTTGGAAAAGTTTTGAACAACACAAGTTTGAACACATTCCCTATTTTGCAAATTTGACAACTAAAACATGAAAAACTGAATCCAAACTAACAAAAGAAATCGTATATTTTTGGCAAGTGGCTCCAGGTAACATTTGGCAATTGTTAATTCTGGCTTTACATTTAATACCAACATCTCCACTTTGTAAACAAACTTGACTACATGTGGCTCGGCACGATTGCGCAACAGAATCAGGCAAATGTTAAATAAAAAATACTAAACGGCAAATAGTACATACAAAACTCGCGCTACTGGTATGTTGTGATTGCTTAAATGAAAAAAAAACTAACCAATTGAAACTTGGAAAGAATTGAAAAATGAACCCCAAATGTATATCAAAAGGAAAGGAAGGTGAGTAAAGAAGGCCAAAATAATGGTTAAGAGAAATCGAGTGGACTATTCTTATAAATGGTTGACGCCAGGAACCAAACCAGTAAGAGGAGGGGTTCAACATTTAGACAGAATTATCCCAGAAGCTTACCGGTGGCTGGAATAAGCATGTTTTTAAAAAAAATGAACATTTAATCAAATTTTGTGAGTGAAGGTCGACTAAAAACTGCTTTTGTAGTTTTAAAACAGTTTGATTTAGAGAAATACATCACTAATATGGAGGCGATGCACTCAAATAGTATTAAAAATTACGTATTTGTTATGCCGATGATGACTGTATGCAAACCTCTGAATAGGACTGGTTATTCATAAATGAAGTACATCGGTCAAAAGTATAGGTCCACACCACACTGCATTAGTAAATCCCCCAAAAAAGTGCCAAAACAGAAAATAAAGTCTTGAAATGACACAAATAAAATCCACTCAGAGGGTGAGAGAGTACATATAAAAAAGCATTAATGAGGACCAGAGAATGGCTACCGTTCTGAATTAATTAAGTAGCTCTGTGTTAAACCTTTTCAGACCTAATTCATCACGCCGTTAATGCAGCTTTGTAAAAAAAGCATATTTTCAAAACCTGAAGAATATCAGAGGACAAGGGGGGGACAAAACCGGTTCGAGTCGTCTTCTGTTAAAGCTCTTTTGTTCCACCTCTCAGAGAGAGCAGAGAGAGGCGGGCCCGGCTTTTTTAAACCGGCCCACGCAAACGCATCGTATGGTTCCACATTCAGAGGAGCGACCCCACTAGACTAATTCGCATCCTCGTGCATCAACGTGGACGGTCAGAGTCTAGCAGCGTGGGGCTTCTGAGTGGGCAGTTTTCCTCCTGCAGCACGAAAAAAAAAAACAACAGGACAGATTTGTTTCAATGCTCAGCAAGAACTTAAACATTGTGCATTCAGTGCGCTTAAGGCTCCAGCTGACAGTTTTTTTCTCACCCAGAGTGTCTTCCATGGAGTTTACCATGACTGTGTTGACCTTTAGAGTCCCCTGCTCCTCTCCTCTGGAGGAAACAAATAGGAAAGCAATTAGTTATTCCCAGTACAGTCCAGGATGCAAAATGCAGGGAGTTCTACAGTTTCCAGGTTGTTTTAGATGAATAAGCGTAACCTTTTACAATAAAAACAGCTGGATGTAGATACTAGATTCTCAATCTTTAAATTCTGTGTGCTTGAACTCCCAACTCTTGCTTTCAGCGTTAGAATGGGAGAACCTGACAAGAGTTGGTTAAATAGAAAACGGGAGCGATAGTTTATAAAATAATCGAATACTCTCTAAAGACATTGATTTAACAAAATCAGGACCACACAAATTTTGGTGAGTTTAAAATAACCATACAGATTAAACAGTGAGCTAAAGCACATGTGAATCAGATACAAGAAGGCTAGTTCCATCTCTTGGCTAATTTTACAGATCTTGGTCATTTTTGTTCCTGTCAAATTGGTTCCAGCACTTCTAAAACTTCCTGGGGTAAGGTGACAACACACCATAATACCTCCATTTATAGTAGCTAGAAACGAGATCAAAGACCAGCTGACCTTTAAAGACCATCTCACGTTCGTTGCCTGAATGTGCTGTGTCGCATGAAGTTAAGTTAAACGTTATTGTACTGAAGGGGAAATTAGTATTGGGTTTGCAGTGCTGTGACTGTTACATGCTGAAAAGAAAAACACAATCGTGCTACAAAAAATACAGGAACAGGCAACTCACTAAGTTGGGTGCTTTTGTACTTAGCAGCTCAATACAGATACTCTTATTCAGTTAAAAGCAGTTACTTAGTCTCGTTATGCTAACTTCGAGTCTTGGACCATTTGATGTAATCTATAATGTAGTATAAGTAGAGTGGGAAAAAAAACTAAATATGAACAATGCTTAATTATAAATACAGAATATGTCTAAGAACAAAGCCAGTTATGACTAACTTAAAGCTCCCTGTAGTAAGGCGCTGTATGAACGTCAGTCCATTTGCTTTTATTAGTTGACGGGGCAGATCTGACACATCGAATATGGCGGACGAGCTGCAGCAGCAGACCAACCCACTCAAAGAGGCGTCTACATATCTTTATGTCTATGCTCTGAAATGTGTGTTTGTTATTGTGGCACACGGGGGTGATGACTTCACTATGCGGTACTCCGGGATCAGTAAAATCAGGCAAATTCACAAAATTCAGCGATTTCTTCGCTTAGCTGCTACTTATGCGGTGAATATGCAGTCTGTTGTAGTCATCCTAATTTCTGGTGGCTTTCTGGTTGCATCGGTTTGTGGTATTGCAACACAAACTGTTTGAACTGGTAACTTGCGAACCTTCTCAATACTTTAGATTCTTAATTTAATGGGGGGAAAAAAACTAAAACTGTGTTAATACTATGTTGTACCACAAGCGACATGTATTAGCATGTAAAACTCAATGATAAAAAACAACAAAAATACATTTAAAGCTGAATCAAAGAACTACTTGCAGAAAATATTCATGCGATTTTGTTTTCACAGATGAACAAAAGTCTGCAAATAACTGAAATAAAAAGAGAATACAACTTAATTTTTTATATGAAAAGTCTGGCATACACATAATGCCAATGTATTGACTAATTAGGTAATTTTTAATCAGCCAATCTAATGGATTTAATTTAGCAGTATTGGAGAAAATAGGGCTGAATACAAATGCATTACACACTTTGCAGATTCTGTCCTTATATAATTTGTATTAATTATAAATGAATAGATATGTTTTTTACACAAAACTATGAATGGTTACTTTTAAAAATGCTCTATTATCCTGATTCTTTTCACACTATAGCAACAATATTAGTTTTATTTTTGTTTTCAACGTCAACGAGCAAGAAATTTATGATTAACACCCGACATACCCTCTGAGTTTCTGTACAGCTCCAAGTCTCAGTAAAGCTTCTAGAGCGTTCTTCTGGAGGTCAGATGACAAAACTTCAATATATTTTAATCCCCCTGGATTATGAAGACACAAAAACACTAATAATTAATCACATTTATACCTTGCTGATCTTTCTGGGTGAAATAATGTCAGTAAAAATAAACCTGTTAGAAGATGCTTGATGATGAACTTCCGGACAGCAGGAACAAACAGTTTCTCCGTCAGACCCTCCGTCGTCTCCTCACAGAGGAACCTACACACCATCTGGGAGCAAAAGAAAAAGAAAAAAAACAGACTATTAAAACCATTTTCACACATCATCTCAAACTGCAGCGGCTTCTTCATGCTCACATTACACAGCAGGACGCCGTCTGGGCAACAAGCATTTTCACTATTGGGAATAGCCCAGAGTGCTGGATGAGCAAAGTGTGAAAGAACAGGACATGGTGTGAAAGGGTCCTCGAGGGAAACTGTGGACCTTTCAAGAACATCAACTCTTTGGCTCCATATTAAACTGCTTTTATTGGAGCACTTTTTTTTACTAAGGGACAGGAAAAGACCAAAGACACTGGAAATATCAATAAAAGGCAGGTCAAGTCATGAGATAAACCTGTGGAAAACCGTTCTAACCCCTCTAATTTATATTAAACTGAATGCTTTTATTATTATTTCATCTTTTTAATGAGTGAAAATGATCTGAGACAGACATTGACACAACAGTGCCCTCTAGAGGAAGTGTTTAGCCGAAAACTGTGGTTCCCTTGGACCACATAAGGATTTAATTAAAAGAAAGAGAGCAAGAAAACATAAAAATTATTTACAGAACAGCAAAAAAAAATAATCTAAACTAAACTTTATCTATCAGTTACCTGATATCCTTGCACAAAAGGATCCAGGAGACTTGTGAGAAATGCCAGAGTCCTGTGACCTTTGTCTGTGAACCGCACCTCCTGCTGGTTGATCTGTAGAGCGTCACTTTTCACCAGAAGGTAAAGAGCATCTTCAAAGTCCTGAAGAACAAGCACCAACCACAAGAAACATGGATGCGTTTGAACATAAACATGCAACAAGCTCGGCAGATTACAGATATCCCTACCTGCACTTCAGCTCCGGGTCGAAGGATAAACTCATTAGAAAACATGTTCCTTAAGAAGCTGAAGGTGTTAAAGATCTCTTCTGGAAAGTAAAAAGATGAGGCTTAAACATCCTGTACCTGAAAAAGGACTTATAAAAGTTTAATGAAAGGATGGACAGGTTGATAGATTTAAGTCCAAAACATTTTTTTTCTTAAAATTGGACTAAAAATTACTTCCTACTTGCTAAATAATGCTAAATAGATTCAAATGTTTACATTTCTCTCCTCACATTCTTCTTCTACAACTTTATACTTTTTCTCAAATGATTTAAGTTCACCATGAATAAATGTCAGATATTTCTACAGTGGAGAGGCTTTAACATGCAATGGGTAAAAAGATGAAAGTGTCATTAACTAAGTCAGTCAGCAAGTTATGAAGAGAAGATGAGGTGGACTTTATTGATCCTGAAGGAAACTGTTGTGCCAGATTATACAGGAGGGGGAGAAGAAAGAAATTAAGAAATTAAGAAAGCAAGTGAGGAAGGAATAAAGAAGGAACATATTTTTTGACCAATGGGAGAAAGAATAAAACTTATACATGCAAGGAAGTGAGTATGAAAGGAAGACACACAATTTTTCTTTCCATAGTCATTAGCTTCTCAATACTCCTTCAGATGTGGAAAACAAGTTTTACTTTTTTGCCCCCATACGTTTTTTTTTGACAGACGCAGATTGGATGGCCGAGGCCAGCAGCGCCGGTCGGATAAAGACGTGAAGCGCCTGGTTTCTGTAGGAGGCGCAGGAGAGGATGACGACCGCCTGGTTCAAGAGCTCCTCCTCCGCTGTCATTGCAGGCCGAGGCAACCCTGGTTCGGCTGGACCTCCTCATTTTAGGAAATTAAATACGAAAGCACCATCACATTTTAGTCTGCAAAGCCAAAGAAAATTGGGAAAATAAATACATAAATCAAACCTTGTTCCAAAGAGAGTTGGACTCTTCCCTCAGAGATCCTCACAAGGTTTTGATGGAGGGAAAGGCTGACAGAAATGACTTTGGAGGGAGGAATGTGGTCTGAAGAAGGATGTAGATGAAAGGAATAATTGAGAAAACAAAGGATAAAACTTAATAAACTACATTAACTTAACTACGTTAAATCAACACAAGTGCAAGCTTGTAAAAATAAAGTTAGTTTATCCAACAGAGTATGTGAAGTGAATTTAAAGCTAAATCTTGTGTATTTAGTGTTGGTACGTTATGTGATAGAATAATTAACTGTTCCTGATTATGAATTTAAAAAGGTAAATGATACCAGCTTTTTTTTTAAACAAAAATTTTCCACTAAAAACATAAAGTGTGCTTTAATTTTCACCCACGCTTTACACTTGATACTCTGTCACAAAGTGCATTAGATTACTGGATAATATTTACTGACAAAATGTTCTCTGGCTGTGTTATAAACATGTTTTTATCTAAAGTTTTGTATTAAAAAAGGGTTATGGAAACAGACAACCCACAACCCACTTTACAAAACATCTGGCAAATAAGTTCTGATGTAGCAAACGTATTGTACCAACTCTTGGTTATTATAGCCATGCGTGGTTGATTCGCTCAAAACCAGTAAAGTTTTAAATGTTTACTCCAGATTTCTTTGAAATTTGGATGGGAACAGCTTCTGAGGGAACTAGATTTTAATTAAGAATCAGAATAAAGGGTAAATGCATATGCATGTCACAGTTTACTTGAAAAAAAAGACAAAAACATTTCTAAAAGCTGAAAGACTGAACACTTTTGAAAGTGTAACTGCCCAGGATAACAGAGCTTGAGCTTCTGACCTAACGAAAATACATTTTGTCAACTGTACCTAATCAGTTTTTTGAGGCTTTTGCGATGAAGACAGCCTTTTTTATATCTGCCTGACTAACAATGAAAGTACCGGGCCAGTGAAGGAAGGCTCCAAACTGCCTGGAAAGATCCCTGAGCCACACGACTTTCTCCGTCAGCTCTTCCAGTGGCGTTCCCCGTTCGTTCCCAGCAGCCTGGTTATTGAGCAGCAAGGAGGCCAGGAGGACCCAGGGCTTGAGGACCATGTTCTCCTCCTGAGCTCGGACCAGCCTGTAGGCTGAATCGTTGACAAAGTCTTGGATTTCCTCCGAGGGCTTCCCGGGAATGTGTCTGAAAAATCAAAAGTTGGTTTTCATTTGTGATGAAGATGAGCAATTATCATAACTAATCGCACTCTGAATATTGGTTTGCATTTGTCGCCAAATGTTGTTTGTATGCCGTACCGAGGTGTCAGATTGAACTGGGAGCGGTTAACTCTGCCCTCAGCCAAACGCCTAGCAGAAACAGGCTGACCAAAATAAACGTGGATGCTGCCGTAGTCCTCACTCAGGATCTTCCTGGCTTTAAACAGACCCTGGAAGCAATAACAAAAAACTTTATCCTCTCTGGCTGAACATGCATTCATCTCCAGAACGCTCCAAAAATGTTCACAGTAAACTGATGACTCACTGAGGTGGACTCTTTGGGCTTGGGGACGCCCAGCAGCTCTCTGGCATAAATAGCCTCCTCCAGGATCTTCTCATAACTGATGCTGACCGGCACCAGACTGACGTCGAACACTTCTGCTTTCAAGAAGGGATCCATCACGATATTCAGCAGACCTGGAACATCAAACTTAGTTAGTTTAATTTGTTGCTTCCTACCAGCTTTCCACATCCAGACATTTTTATTTGAAGGACAGAAGATGTTCCAACGCATTGGAGGAAAGGTCTGAACATGATTTTTATAGTCGTATCAATTTAACATTAGTAAAGTTTAGGTCTAAACCTTCATTGTGATCTGCCCATCTGGGTTTAGCTTCCACATTGAAAACCAGCAACGTCCTCCATCTCATTCTGATGGATCCTAAGGTGTTCGCAGGATCTCCAGTGGGTCTCCACCCAGGTAACATCCAAACCAACATAACAAGACTCTTATCAATGCAGGACACCAACAGGTCTAAATAATCTTTCCGCTTGGATTGAGCTTCTCCCCCTTTTTTCCCATCAGACCAACAGAGCTCAACTCTGACATTTGTATGTGGGATCATTTATCCGTAGCGCTGGCTTTGAATACAAGGTTAACCCTCCATCCCAGTCTCTAGCCTTTTGGAGCCTCCAACAGTTCTTCTCGGATTACTCTGGATTTATCTAGATATACATTCCCATCCAGTGTAAACTTTAACCATTTCAGTGGAAATAAAGCATACCTGCAGCATAATGCTGTCGCCATACTTTCAGTGTGGGACTCTGTTACAATTAATCTGATCTGTGTCTAAACTGAAGTTAAGTTAAAACACAATTGGTGTCTATTTTTTAGTTATGGGCTTCCTAAATGCAAAGTCTGGAAGCAGCACTAAAGAAGTTTCAGTTTTGGTTGATTTTGGCAGCCAGTGGACAAAAGCGATAGTGTTTTTGCCTGAATGAAGACTGCATTTCCCAAGAGCACCAGCGCATTGAGTGGTAAAATCCTGATCTCCCGGTCGACTGCAGTTGGATTGAAGTACATTTCTGTTTCCAGTGTCTGTGTGAAGGATGAATAGCGACGAGGTAATAAATCTAATTGTGGTGAAACAATGTCAGATGTTGATGTTGAAAATAAGAATCGGGGGAGGTGACGTGTGCTGTTAAGCAGTCAGCACATTTGTAGTTCTTCAGCAATCCTGTAGGGTTTCTGTAGCTCTTCACATACTACCAGGATTTTGGAATTTTTCCAGAAGAACCATTTTTGGAAGAACATCTCTTGTGAAGCCTAAAGTAAACCTTTGAAAGATAATAAAACCATAGTTGCGAGTGTGTTGGGCAATCACAAACCTAACTTTGGAGTCAGGGATTTAGCTGTTCGGCTTCTTGTCCCTTCAAGAAAAAACTCAACTGGTGCATAGCCGTTCTGGAATAAAAAGAACAGTTTGTAAATGTTAAATAACGACCAGATGTAATCCGACTGTGGATGCAGACACTTCACCTTCAGCATAATCTTGACGTACTCAGAGAAAACAGCCCAGTAAAGTTTGTCTCCACCAAACGATCTCCGAATAAAGAAAGCTCCTGACATTCGCAGCATCTCCCCGATGATTTTCATCCCCATGAAGTCTGCAGAGAAACAGAATCTCGGTCTCTATAACGTGGCAGTGCATTCATCTAAGGAGCAATTCTACCAACCGGAGGCCAGACGACTTACCCATGCCAGCAGCGATGACCGGAAGAGCTAAATCATAGGTGTACAGGATGTAAGACATGAGGAGGAAATCCATATAGCTACGGTGACTCGGTAGTAGAACCACCGGGTGTTCCTGGATGGCCTGTTGCAGCTGGAAACAGATCACAGTCAACTATGCTCATGTTTCTGGGAGTCTTTTAGTCTCTTCCCAACTGAGTGTACTTACTCTCTGGATCCCCTCCTCGTTGACACAGATGCTCCTGAAGATACTTTTAAAGACTTTGCAGAGAGTGAATGCAAAGAAGCGAACCGTGCTGAGCTTCAAGCGGTGAGCCATCTCCTCCAAGATGGCCTCCGCTTCCGCTTGGATCTCATCCTTTATTGTGCCAGTCTCTTTGGAAAGCTAAAAGAAGAGGACAAAAATGTAAGAAAGTCAGAAAAGGCGTTTTCTTTTTTAGGTCAGCAGAGAAACCGATCTTTACACTATAAACATATTAGGTGTCTATATAGTAACATTGTCTAAAGGAGCCCCTATATTCTGCTCAGAAAGGAAGACTTCCTGATTACTTTGTGACAAATAAATAAGGCACTAGCACAAGCTTTAATACCCCAAATGTATTATTAAAATGCTTTAGATTATAGACAGCAATAAAAATGGAGTCCAGACATCTTACCAGAGAGAGATCTAAAAGCTACAAGAAAGAAGATGCAGCAGTAAATATGTGAATGGTAATGAAATGGTGCTAAAAAAAGAAAATAACAAGAGCCAAACTCCAAACCCTAGCATGAGAGCCAGATTTACAGAGTAAATATCAACGGCTTCTGAAACACACCAGGTTAGAGCGCAGCAAGTGTGTCACAGGCTTGTTATGGTGGTGGAGCAGTCATGGAGGTTGGACCCGAAAAGATTACAAAAGCAAGTTCAAAACGTCGTCACTTCAAGCTTCTTTTAATTTTAGGAGGCAAAACACAACATCAACAACTCTGAACAATGAATGACAGGCTGCTTAAATGAAGGAAGAACTAAATTGAGAGAAACCATTTACCAGGAACACATAATGGCACAAAACAAGATTATTTACATGACATTTAAAAATAACAAAAAAAGGATTACATTTAAAAAGCAAGACAAACAGAAAACACATGAATTTAATCCCAATAACAACTCAAAATTTAAAACAATAAATACTATAATATGACAATTTCTTTGTATGGTTCAGTCCCAAAGCTAGTGAGAATGTGCACAAGTCCCCAGGGAATGTTTTGCTCTTGCACACCTGCAGGGAAAGGGAAATGGCAGAGGCAAGTCTTCTCAAAAACAAACTGAAACTTTATATTTTACTTCCTTAAAAATTCTTGCGTTTTATGGTATTAACATTTTCAAAAATCACATAAGTATAGAGATACTAATGTATTTGGCCGTAGATTTTTTTTAAAAAAATCCAAAATAAACAAAGCTGAAAATCCTGATCCAGAATTGTTTTGTTTGTTATTTTACCTCCACTGTATTATTATGTCTTCAACAATTGCATGCATGTAATATAAATGAAAATGTATAAATGTAGGGGCTAACTGTTACAAGATTTATATGGGAATTAAGCCAAGATCTGATCCAAAGACACTGTGACGTTCTGAAAAGATCAGTGAATATTTTCATGGCTGACACAAGACCAAGATCACTGGGCAGAAACCACCCGTCTATAAAAAGGCACATCTAATCAAAGGATAACCAACTGCGAGGGCTGAACTCCGATAATATACAAACTCTCTGTCTGAATGGTTTCTGGGATCACAACTAAACTAAATACTCTGTAATATCCATCCAGAACAACTAGTTGGCAATGATGCAAGCACCAGCAAAAAGTTACAAGAAAAAATAAATCAATAATAAATCAACGGTAGGCAGTTATGTTCCCCGATCCCACGCAGCCGTGACATTCTTATCTTGGAAATAAGATTACCAAGATGAACAAAAATGAAAAACCAACCTATAAAACATGCAATTAAAGCAGTTGCATTTGTGAGTTCACCTGTTTGATGACATATTGCAGCTGATCGGAGTTCAGCACCATGGTTTTTAGGTCGCTGGCTTTGCAAGGAGTCAGTCCTTTGTAGAGACTAGGAGTGTAACACCTGAGGGCGTGTCTCAGGTCGCTGCTGTTCCTCCTCTCCTCCAACATGTCCTCAAACTCGTCTCTCTTCTTCAGCATTGGATTTCTATGCTATTTAAATAAAAGAGAAAGCAGAAAAACAACGTCAAAACAGCAAAAACCTTACCGTCTTAAGGAATTTGCTGCTTTTCTGGTTAAATTCAAAAAACGTTCCAACTTGCAAACCTTCCAGGTAAAAAGAAAAGTACTCAACTAAATCAGTGACAGACCCTGGAAATCAGTAACAGACCCTGGAAACATAACTGTGGCTACAGTTTGTTCAATAAAATCAAATTTCCCACAAATTAAAACCTCACGTTTCCAATTTCTTTCTTTGTCAAACATGCAAAGCAGAAATGTACACGTTAATCTGCCGTTATTAGTCACCAAGGGTTTCCCAACGGCTAGCTTAGCCAGCTAACAAACAGAACACACGTACCGAATAAACTGCTTTGGACGCCATTTTTCGTAGAGGCAATAGATAGAGATGCGTTCGGGTTAATATCTGGTCGTCTTGTCTGTCTTTGTGACACTCCTGGACGCTGGCTGCTTCAGCACAGCTCCTCACATGGGAGCGAAAAACTGACGTTTCACGGACACCTTTCACTTCCGGTCGTCTTCGCCTACGGTGGCTGGAAAGGACCCCCCTTTTCCTCAGGAGGAGCAGGGAGGAAAAATAATAATAATCAGTCAGATAGTAGGATGGACATCTTATTAGAAATATTTCATACATTATTCAGAATAAAAAATATAGGTTTAATAGTTACATTTGTGTGGAGTAGAAGGAAACGAGGGGGCAGATAAAATAGCAAAGAGGGCAATTAAATGTCCTATTAGTTTTACAGTTAAATTAAGTAAATCTGGGGCTAAGAGTTTTATTAAATAAACACTGATGGAAAAATGGAAAAAAAGGTGAGATGAAGAGAAAACAGGAAGATGGTTTTATAAAATTCAGATGAGAGTAGGAGAAAAAAGAAATGGTAGAAGAAATAGAAAAGAAGAAAGAGTTATAAAATGGGTAAGGTTTGGACATACAGCACTAAATTATACACTTTTTAAAATGACAAAACATAATACTGGCAAGTGTGAACTCTGTGGAGCGTTAGAAACTATTGAACATGTTATGTTGGAATGTCATAAGTACGAAAGAGAGAGAACACATTTGATTATATTAAAGAAAAGGTTAATTTATTAAACAGATACAAATAGTTATTAGATATTTAAAAAGGACTAAATTATTTAATAGAATCTGATTATAACAGATGTGTGTGTGAATGTATGAATAATATAGAGGGGTAGAATAAGTAGTAATATATATATATATATATATATATATATATATATATATATATATATATATATATATATATATATATATATAT
>JAVLVB010000407.1:1731829-1750151 GCA_032876305.1 Orestias chungarensis | reverse complement strand
TATATATATATATATATATATATATATATATATATATATATATATATATATATATATATATATATATATATATATATATATATATATATATATATATATATATATATATATATATATATATATATATATATATATATATATATATATATATATATATATATATATATATATATATATATATATATATATATATATCTTTTATGCCTACAACTAAAGTAGGTCTGTAAAGGAGAGTAATTAAGTCATTATTAGGTTGGAAAAATTAAGGTTTAAGATAGTTACAGTACAGTTCTTTCCTAAATTATTTCTACTAATAGTTGTTTTTATTAATAATAGCTTGTGTTAAGTGCCTTATGAGATAGAGCGTCTATCTGTTCTGATGTAATTTAGGGATTGTAGATTCTCAATTTGTTTCATTCTTGTTGCATGAAAGTAAAGTTAGTAATAGACCGACATACAGTGTTTTGGTATCAGATTTGGCTAGGCTTGTTTCATATTCACAGATTTGATTTTTTGTTGCAGGATCTGAAACTAATAAGAATCTCAAATCCCAAAAAAAGAAAAAAAGAAAAAGGTGTGGAGAAGAAAATGAAGAAGAGAAACTTGATACTATGAAGGAAACCTGCAGCGACAATACAGACGACAGAAATGCTGAGGTTCAGCAACCAAACACTGAACTAAAAGGTAAAACCAATTATTTTCTAAAACATGACCTCCACATTATCTTATATTTGTCCAGGTTTTTTCATATGAAGCCCAGAATTAGCTTTAGGTCGGTCTTGAATTTACACAATTGTTGTCTATAGAGTGGTTAAAAATAAAGTTTTTATGGATCTGATATCTATTTGGTATCTACAGAATGTTTATGTAATGATCCTTTACTGTAATTCATCAGGTGAAAGCATCAAGCTGGAGAACAAGGTGGAGGTGGTGACGTTTCAGGACCCCAGAAAGAAAATAAAAGCCAAACAATCGGCAGCCTCCCCGAAGACACGTGACAAATCTGCGCTGGTTGGTGTTTCTGTTTGTAACTAAGAAACATCTGAAAACAGCTGGGGGGGAAAAGTAAACTCATTCCACTAACTGCAGGTGTTGGATCACAGCCATTTATTTTAATTGCAAAACAAAGATAATAATTTAACGTAACAATTAAAAAACCTTAAATAATCCAGACTAACTTGGACAATAACCTAGTTAAAATGAAAAACTTTGCTTTGTTACTAAATGAACTCCACTGCACCTCCTTTTTCTCTAGTCATCTCTTATTTTCGTCACTTCTATTCTTCTCTTTTCTTGCCTTTGGGTGTCACACTCGTCGTTCCTAGGAGCCTCGCAAAGCAGAGACGAAACAGATCCTCCAACAAGAACAGCTCAGTTTGGAGAAGGTGACATTATTTGATTTGATTACACTGCCTTTTGGATTGTTGCTGTTTTGATGTTGACCTCTTTCACCCCTGCGACGTCTTCCTTGTGTGTCGTAACGGGACGTGTTGGCGACAGGCTCGCCTGGAGGTCCATCGGTTTGGAATAACGGGCTACAAGAAAGACCAGCAGCGGGTTTTTGAGCAGGACAGAGCCATTATGCTGGGAGCGAAAGTAAGAGGAAATGTTTTTGGAGATTTTCAGTTTCAGGTTTTCTTTTGTCAGATAATCCAACAAACCCTAATGTCACACAAACAGGACATAAGAAAATGTAAAAAAAAAAAAAACAAAGGCACATGAAACACATTATTCCTATAGAGGTTAAATCGACAAAGAGTTTAAGACGCCAAAAGCAAACAACAACAACAAAATAATTAGCCCCTTCCACCACTCCAGATCATGCGTGTTTTAGCTTCAAAGTTCTTGGAGCGTTCCAATAAACGGAAGATTTAAAAGGTTGTCCTCAAATAATGTGTAAAA
The DNA here is from genome assembly GCA_032876305.1 of Orestias chungarensis. Taxonomy (NCBI): domain Eukaryota; kingdom Metazoa; phylum Chordata; class Actinopteri; order Cyprinodontiformes; family Cyprinodontidae; genus Orestias; species Orestias chungarensis. The sequence continues at coordinate 1,748,249 of JAVLVB010000407.1, read as the reverse complement.
CCACCGCAACGTTTCTGGGCAAAGAAAATGATACCAACAGGCAGCGGTGGGCACATTTCTACTAACGGTGGAGCTAATTTTTCATTTAGCGCTTTACCATTTAGTGCTAACTTTGAGAACGTTTTGTTTTGGTTTTGTAAACCTTAATTTCAATAAAGCTTACCATCACCCGGTTTTGGTTATTGACTTAGTAATTCTGTAGGTAGTTAGATGCATACTTTCAGCCAATACCCTTATTGTGACCCTTATTTATGCAGCAATTCCGTTTCCTGTCCTCGAGTTTCTCCACTTGTGATGCAATGCAGCAAATTACGTTTATTATGTACCCAGAATGCATCAGTGTAGAACTACAGCCTGGAAAACAAGTTAAAACCTACCGATGCCCTGCATATTTTTAACTGTTAAAATTCATGTGTCACATGCTATGTTTAGCACTTTATCATTAGTTTCTGCAAGATAAGATATTGGTTTAGCGCTTTAGCAGAAGTTATATATCTCTTTAGGATTAGCACAACTAACTATTGTGTAAACTACCAGCAAAACGTAGTGGTTGAATAATAATATGGGTTGAATGAAGAATTTGCTGTATTTGCCAGCCCTCTGTTGTTTGCAAGCACAAGTGCACTTTAAGTTGAGCAGCAAGACAACAAGCAGAATTACATCAACAACTTTTATTCATTTGATTTTAAAATGTGTTTGACGGCCTGAAATATTACAAGCCAAAAATAAATCTGTATATATTTTCACACAATTATGTATTTCTGCCAACGTATCAATTCCCAACTTTAATTATGTTTGATTGTTGTTAATAAAGCCTCCAAAGAAGGAGTACGTCAACTACAAGAAGCTGCAGGAGCAAATCAAAGAGAAAAAACAGCAAGGAAAAGAGGAGCTCCAGCCAGTAAGACTTGCATGTTCTAATGTTACTGTAGTGTATTGCACAATATTCAGTTTGCAGCTATCGTGACAAATATGTCATTTGTAGGATCAGAAAAAAAAGAAGAAGAGCAACCAAAGGTGAGTGAAGACCTTTCACGGCCGTTTCAGCTGCAAAACAGAGGATTCAGGCTTCAATTTCATTTAATCGATGATTTAATCGATATTCAGGTAAATCTCTGTTGTCATCTTCAATGACTTGTGCATTTCCCTCAGAGACAAAAAGAAACCAACAACGTCTAGTTCTGGTTCTGGTTCTGGCAAGGCGCCCGCTGGTCAGGTGGGTCGGTTCAAAAATGGCATGCTGGTCCTCAGTTCGAAGGAGATCCAGAAAATCAAAGGCAAGAAGTGAAGGTAGGAGGTATGAAGGATGTTTTTGCATCTCCTACTTATAACATATTCTGTGTGCTTGTGTGGATTCTCAGTCATCCAGCAAACGACAGTCCTAGGTGCTTAAGAAAAAGGCAGCTGGACTTCTCTCTTGTTTCTTAAAGACATTTCACCTTTCGTCATAAATACTTTGTCAGATTATATAATCCATGCATAGCATTCACAGATTTTGGGTCCTTTGTAGTAGATGTTGAAGTTAATCGACTGTTGTCCAAAATCTTTGTTTACAGGTGACAGAATAATTCGAAGCACGACGTAAAGCAACAGCAGACCGAAGGAGAAAGCTGTGTGGCGACTCGGCATGCTTGCAGGGCACAATCCAGATTTCACAAGCATCAAGAGTTCCCGCGAGTCAAATCACCTAAATGAACAATGAATGTGTGGCAAGACATGAACTCGCGCACAAAAACGGAACTGGCCGGATCATTTTCAGACCCTAGTTTATTTATTTTCAATGTTATAAAGTACCCCCAAAAAAATTAGACAATGCAGTTTCACATTTAGATTTTTAAAAGTTCTGGTGCTGAGATGGTGTTTTTAATCATTTAAAAAGCATGTAGGCATACAAAACATTTACACTGGCAGCAGAGGGGACAGTCTGGGGGACAAAAGGTCCTATAAAGAAGCAGAAGCACACACGTTTGTTGATGAATAAATGTATATACACCATGAGACAGCCAAAGCAGATTCTTTGACACTCAAGCCCAAATATACAAAAAAAACAGAAAAGCTTGTTTACAGCATCAACAGGCTGTGTTTTTGATGTAAAAAATGGAGTTTCCACTGACACTAGACGTTAAAGGGACGTGAACGTTGTTTGGCAGAGCAGTTGGTCGGCTATTTGCGGCTGGGTGAGGTCACAGTTACTGAATGTGTTCTCAAAGCAGCTTCTTGTTGTTTTTGTATTTCATACTAATGAGCATGAGAAAAGATGAAGTTTCTGGGCTTAAGATTTAAGCTCTGCAGGTTAGATGCGTTTGTGTGTATGCGGAGAGCAATAAAAAAATCAGCAACCATGGGTAAGTTAAAACCGCGTTATCATTCAGCGAGTGGACCAAGCACGCTGAAGTGAAATTAAAACAACTGCAATTCAATATCTCTACGAGTAAGATGTTTTCCTGTTTATTGAGGCTTTCAAAGCAGCATAAAAGTTAAGTCTTAGGAAATGAATCGCATTCTTAGGTGGGTTTTAGGTAAAGGGACATTCCTTATGGGCACACTTACAAGAAGACTTATACGGGAGTTTATGTACGCGTTATTTTGTTAAAGTTACAACATTTATATTAGATGGGGAGAACATGTACCCATGTGAAGTGACTGGAACAGAGGGGGTTTAAACTATAGTTCTGTCAAATTCCCACATCCATAACAAAAACATCCCAATTTCAACAGCATAAAAATTGGCTTTTTTCTTTTACGCAATAGATGTAACTTTCCACATCAACTACTGGGCTGAAATCTATTTCTGGTTGCAGTAACATCAGCCACAGGGTAGGTGGTTGATCTGGTGTGGGAGGTGAACGAAGGATCAGAGCCAAGCAGCCAGCTGATAAAAATAAAGCCTTCAGGTGGAAGCTGGTTGTCTGGAGCAAATAAGGACCCAAGCCGCCTTCGGCAGATGCTCACATTACATTAGATCTTGTTAAAATTGTCTTTCGGGCTGAAGAATTTGTCACACTGAACAATATAAAGCCTCCGGAAGAATGTAAGAATTATGATTCATGTGTTATTTTGTTAACCTTATGAATTATAGTTTTGTTTTTAAAATAAAAGGTTGTCAGTATCTCAGTACCATGTAGCTCACAGTATAAAGCTACAGTAATTGGTGTAATGTTCTGGCTGCTACTGTTAGCAACCCTGCTGTGATGAGATGGATTAATTCAAATGAATGTTAATAAGAACAGGATACAGCAAATGTGAAATATGTAAGCAGATATGTCGGTTTAAAATATTTATTTGCTTTGGAACTGTTCCTGCCACATATTTTGCATAGATGGGGGGGGCGAGTATTGTGAAAAAAGTAAAAAATTGTTGTTTTACAAAAATATCAGATAGTGTTTATAGTTTTGGAGGATTTTAGAATTGCTAAACATACTTAATAATTTTTGTTTTCTGATGGGGAATTAGAAAGAAATCTGTTAAAGGATATTAAAATAAAAAATAAAGGTTTTTTTTTTTTTAAATGGCAAGAAGAAACTTATTTGTATCTTTTACTGGTTTAACAGCAATTAAAAAGCTTGTCGACCAGCTCTGGTTAGGATCTTTTCAAAAGTTTAATATTGACTTCTAGTTAAAAGCATATTTATAAAATTAAACGACTATTTTAAACATGGATTGGTTCAATGCACTGTCTGATCCGACTGTACTAATGATGCTGCTTTGAGATGGATAACACAGATCACCAAATGCCTCAACAGTGGGAAGTGTCTCAGTAATAATCAGCAAACACCCAAAGTGAATATTAAAATGGGATATCAGACAACAGCCTTAATAACAGAAATATAATATAGCACATGTTGAATAAATTAAATGGTATATATTATTATATATATATATATTCTCCACTGGCTTCATCCATTTCCAAAGATGGATATGTTTAGAAAATACAAAACATTCTAAATGGTTTTAATAAAAACGTTACCTGATCGAATGCAGTAGAAATACTGTTTTTCCACATCTGTGTTCATTCACCCTGTGCGTCAAATAAAACATTGGCATTCAAAGATATGAGTAGTGTACTAGTTTGTCATTAAACAACCACAAACCTGAAAGAATAACCTACACATCACATGTCCCCATTAAATGTTTAAATAAAATCAAGATTTTTATTTTTATTGAAATGTAACTTTTTTTTTATTTTTTATTATTCAATGAGTCAATGCGTTTCAGCTGGATGTCTGGTGAGCATCCTTTAATGCTGTCGTTCCCAGTATTTGGCCACCAGGGGGAGACAGGTTACAGCTAACATCAACATCACTCATTGCAGGGACAGATAAAACCTTACACTATATACACAGCATTTTCACATAGTTTGCAAACTTGTTTTGTTGTCGATCCATGCTAAATATCACAAGTCACCGTATCAGTATCTAGAGTTTGTAGATCGAAAAGATGTCCAGGTCAACCTATTCTCATTCCTCTCACTCATGCCACTAGAGAATAGAAGAGACAGTAAATGTAATAAAAAGTCTTATCAAACACTGTCCGTTTTTATAACAAACCTTTATCTGTTTTCTGATGTCATGAAGCCTTCTTGGTCGTTTGGTGTTTTATAGATGTTACGCCTTAAAACCTGTCCGGTCACAGTGGTCTGGTTAAAGCTACTGTCCACTCCAAGGAGCCGTATCTGGTCCCTCTTGAGAAATGCAGCAGCAGGAGTGGTTCAACCTGATGTGACTTGGATATCACCGTCAGTGTGACACACTAAAGGTGCTTGAGAGTGAGAATGAGAGATGAGCTTAAAATGAAATGACCCCAAATGAATTTCTCGCAATTATATTCAGTTGCTGATGGTTATATGTTAAAAAGAGAAAAGTTGGCTCAATTCCATTTCATATAACAAACCAAAAAAAAATCTAATAGCTAAGAGAGGCTGCAAAATGTGCTGCTAGGTTCAGTAATGGATCATATTTTTATGTTTGGTTTGCCAAGATGCAATTTAATTAGACTGGTTGTAACAGACGAATAGATGGATGCAAACATTTTACCAAATAAAAATTGGGAGACAGTGCAAAAATAAAGATAAGGTCTCCTACAAAAAAAAATGTAATTATGCTAAATTGAATTACACAATTCCACATGTTTGAGATTTTACCGGCTCATTAAAGAGATTAAACAGCTTCCGAATCAGATTTAGAACCAAAACAAAAGCGTCAAAAAAAAAAGGATGCATGCATAATTTTGTGCAGATTAAACGTATGTAAGGTTTTCTGATCTCAAGCACCAAATGCATACAAAGAAATAACTTCCGTCATCCTGTTTTGCACAATAATTATTAATCTGACGGTAGCCTAAGGGATTTTCTTGCCACAGTCATTGCATTGACTAAGCAGAATCGTGCTGAGATGCTTCACTTTAGTAAATTTGTAAAATCTTCATTATCCAAGATGTTCATTTGTACTCTGCAGAGTTTAGTAGTTTGGTTGTAGATCAAACATCTTAGTACAGAAGATAACACTCACAAGTAACTTAGTAAGATTTTGTGTCCACATGGGTGTAGTTTATAGCAGCTTTCATGGATTCTGTAGGAGAATTATAATGAAAATGAATGGAACTTAATTCTGCTAATTTGGAATATTGCAGAAGCTAAAATGGCAGATGGGCAGGACAACAAATATGGAGTGGTAGACAGAGATTGAGCTCCACCTATCAAGGGATCACACTTATTATCTCATAGATTTGCTAATTAGGAAATTGGTGTTTAATTTTCTAGTCTTTTTTGATCTGTGGAAGCTCTCCAGACCAAGTCCTCTATGGCATTTAGTGGGGAATACTTTATAGGTACTGAATCTTTGTATAATTCATTCATCCTCCACTCGATCCAGGCTCGGGTTACGGTGGCCCAGAGGTTGACCCATGATGTACAGGAGGAACTAACTTGGATTTACTAATTTAACCTTGTAGAATTATCACTCTTATTCCACAACAGTAAATGAAAAATGTGGCACTAATTTTAATTACACATATTCCAATAAAGGGCTGTTATTTCCAAGTTCTTAAGTTTTTCCCTGTTTATTTCACCACAAAGTTGAGGGGGATAAAAAACAATTCAAATTCAACTCAAATTTCCCTCGTAAGATAAAAGGTCGACACCCAGGTTGTGCTTGTTTATCACATTTGAATTTGAACTGAAATAGAATTGAGCCAGTTTTGTTTGAGTTTTACCTCAATTTTCATATATTTTTTTTGATAAGCTCTCTTCATGATACTTATGGATGTTTGTTCAGATTTTAATAGATTTTCTCATTATATGATCATTTAAAGCACCTTGTTGCTGTAAACTGTGATATTATTCTCCCATATCTTTTTCTACACAGTGAGAATGACTGTTTAGCCTTCATAATTGTTGCTCAGGAACAAAAATTAAAACACGTCTGCTGTTTGCAACCTTTAGATGTTGCTAGAAAACAATTTTAAAAAAACGCAGTGCTGAGACGACACGGCGCCTCGAGAAGGATGGGCTCTACCCGGCCTGACATGTCATGAACCTTTTCACATGGAGAACCGAGGCTGCGTTTGACATCGGAGGTTTGTTTCCAGGGCGCGGAGATAAGGGACAAGATCCTACTGTTTGATATTCTTTGGCACCTCCAGGCCAGTCAGTAAGGTCACCTAAAGGGAAGAAAGCAGAGCAAAACACTCAGCAAACAGACCGCTTGGATGCAAATCTCGCAGGTGTCAGTGCTGGATATTTAACTCTCTGTTTTGGGGAAAGTGGTCAAAATCCTGTCTGTCTGTGGAAACATGGCTACACGGAAAGATATTCATACGTTTTTTGGCCTTTAGAGTGGAAAATAAAAAAATCCTTTACCTGCATCTGCAGCTTGTGATGTTAAAATATGTCTTAAACTACAGATTTTCATTAAAATGTATGTACATTAAATCACTGAAAATAAACCTATTGTAGATTTTTATTTATTCTGTATGATTTTCAATCCAAAGAGCCATTTGTGTGGGAAAAAAATGCTTTAAAAATCTACAGGACCCTTAAAAAAAACTACTAGAATGTTCTCTTTTTCCTGATTTCATTTATTAATAGTTTCAGATTTTGGAGCTAAAGCCTTTTAAAAGAATGAAACCATTTTGCTTAAGAAATATTTCATACTACGGAAAATAGGAAAGCAAAAAAATTCTTACTGAACAATATTATAATAATTTATGTATCATTAGCTTTTCACAGCGGGTCGTGTTTCCTAAAAGCATACATGACTTACTAAAATATTTCTTTAAATATATATCAAAGAGTGCAGATGCTGTTCTGGACAATTTGAAAGACTCTTCCAAGACTTTAAGGGACAGTTCCAGAGCCCGGCCTGATTTAGACACGATTTATGGCTGCCATGAAGATGTTCCAGGCAGCAAAAGCGATACAGACTGACCTGAACGTTTCTGTTAAGGCTGACAGCAGGAACGAAAACCCCGTCCAGGTTCTCGAAGGCCGTTGGTCCATGCTGCTCCTGATTAATGAAGAAGGTCAGGGTGCGCTTGGTCAGGTCCAGCAGGATGCCGACCGTGGAGCCCTTGCTGATGCCGCCCTCGGCTCTGACAGCACACAAACACGAAGAATAAAGTAACCGTACCGATTAAGAAAGGAGAACAAGTTCAGGAACTTTGGTTCATTATGAATTTGTATGATAATATATAAAACAGATCTGAAGGGGGGGGGATCATTTTAACACTGATGATAAATAAATTGAAATATTGTCAAATTATTGCACTTTACTGGCATTTTTAAACCGTAGTGAGAAAAAAAAACTCCTACCTGTTGGTGTGGGAGTTGTTGTGCATGAACCAGGAGCGGTTGTTGTCCACATACATGGCCCACGCCTTGTCGTCCTTGCCCAGCATCATCTCTTTCATGGTGTTGATCCTCGCCACGCCGAACGCGGGGTCCGGGTGGTTGTCATAGCGATCAATGCTGACTTCCCAATAGTGAGTTCCCTGAAATTCGACAAAGAGTTTTGTGGAAGTTTCACGTCTCCAGCACCCCCACAGAGAGACCGTGAACATGTAAATCAACCCCAACCTTTGAGAACGCGGCCGTCCCCAGAACAACACGGTCGTCGTAGCTGCTGCATGTGGCCGTCTGGTTCTCGTTGGACAGAACTATGTCCCGGTGAGCCGAGGTGGGGTCAAAGGTGAACCAAGCCACTGCAGGGAAGACTCCTAAATTAACATGTTTTAAATCTGCTTGCATTCATGAATACATCTGTCCCATCGCAATTCAATCCAGGAGAATGTTCAAATGGGTTTATTCAATTCATGGAGAATCTTCAAACTTCATTAACTCAGTGCAACACATACACAATATAAATGATCAGACGCATCAACATCTTTAAAAAAAAGGCATAAAATTGATTTGAAGTAGGTATACACACTGAAATAGGTTTATTTTGACATAAATCAGATGTAAGGTCGTATCATTAAAGGAAAAATCGTGTAATCAAAAAGACTAAACTGGAGGAAGAAAATGCCTTTTTTCTGCAGTTTTGCCATCTTTCTTTAAGCATCGTTTTCTCCTAATTTAGATACTGCAGGGCTCAGGAGTGAATAATCAAGCATGGGAGTCAAACTTTTGCTTGCAATGTAATTGTATTTGATCAGGCCTGCAGTGTACAGGAGCTGGTTTCTAGACAGTGCAATAAATCTCTGAATGCTCTGCTAGTGCATCACTCAGGACCCACAAGTCCCCCCCTCCCCTGCTTGTGATCTCCTGCTATAACTAGTCGCATCAGGTAAGGGGAGAAGAGATTGCATGTGTCTGGCTTAGACTGGTGTGCTTCAGAACAAATATGCACATCATGCTTTAGTGAATTTTTTTCGGTATAAACACTTCCTTGCAACTCCAAGGCATGGACGTAAATGGCTGAACTATCAATTTTTTTAAACGTAACACTGTTATTGTTATTATTGTGAAAAAATATTAGCCTTGATGTTTAATTCACTTTACACAGATAAATGGGTATCAGAATTTTTTCATATTATTTTAAAAATGAAAGCCTTAGAAGCGTCTTGGATTTGGATGCCATGAAGCTTTCCTTGGGTTTCTATGAAAAAGGATCAAAGTTTTATCTGAAGAAAAGGAAGAACTTTCTTGATCTAAGAGTAAATATTGAGGTATTAATGTAAACTTCGTCTTTGTATTTTTAATCTTGGCCCACCGTGTACAGTAACTGAGCGTGACACTCCTACACAAAGGATTTAAATTAGTTAGTTTGTCTAAATCATTTCAAACATGCAAAAAACAAAAAACGATTTTGTCTAAATACAAGAAAAAAGCTAAAACCGATGGGGGCGCCTGTTAAAAATAATTCATTTACAAACCCCCAAAAGGAAATGGAAAAGAACTCGTGGGCCAAATGTTTTTATTTTATAAACCTTCACAAACAGAAAATTAAATATGAAGCCATCATCTTGGACAACCTCAAACTAAAACCACACAAGTTTGGACATCTGAAATGTACATTACAACTTTATTTTACATAAACCAGAATCTTTGGGATTTTAGGAACATCTCTGATTGTACTTAGAGATTTAATGAAATTTTTATATGATTATTGCAGCTACTGGATTCTGCTGAGTATCGGAGACATTTTCTAAAGCGTTCAACTGTTTTAAATCAGATTGGTGCTGTAGTTTTTTTCCTGACACATTCATCTGTTTTTTGAAAAACTAAGATGATTTCTTTTTCTTTTGCAAGAACCCAGATCCAAAGTAGGCGGCTAGTAAAAAGTCGACACCCAAAGTTGTGGGTAAGAAGAACTGAAATTGAATTGATTCTGTTTGGTTAATGTTTGTGCCGCCTACAGAGGATTTCCTCAACCTTTTAAATGGCTTTAAATTTCCAGCACTCAAAATTAGATATCATAGGAAAAGCAGTGCTTTTTAAGAACTCTGGACAAGACTGTATGTTTGATAGATGCGACTCATCAAAAAATAAACCAGAAAAACAGAAAACCAGGACTTTAAGTAAGGGATGAAAATTTGCTGATTATTTAAATCCAACATAATTGATACCAACATTGAACTGAAGAATGTAAAGTAAACGTTTTTTGTTAAACAATTTCTAATAGATTCATTGTAGCCTGCCATTAAAAGATGGATGGACATTTGAAAGAAGCTGCATCTTTATAATAACCCTCACCTGAGCAAAAAATGTTTTTAATTACAATAATGCTTATTAAAAGTGCTATAATAAAGTCTTTTCAGATTAAAACCAAGAAACCACATTTTTTTGGATGATTTTAGACTTTTTACATATCTTTTTAAAGATTTAAAGACTTATTTAGAGACCTATTATACCCATCAATCTTCCTTGTAAAAAAGTTTTCCTCACAAAAGAAACTCCTTAAGTTAAAGTTCGCAAAATTCCACAACAATTATTAAACATAACCTAGTAGGAATTCTCAAACATGTCCTGAATGAAACAGTTATCACGTTCATACCATCAGACGTCTTGAGCATGACCGTCTTGCTATACGGTCCAACTCCGACGGCGTTGTAGGCTTTCACCCTGGCGTTGTAGGAGCTGTTAAAATGCAGGCCGTCCACAGTGCAGACCGTCTCCTTCCCCACATACACCTCCTGAGGGTAAAACGTGTCTTAGCATCATAACAAATCCCCTTTATAGACAATTACAGTTCATGCTCTGTGCATAATACATGAGACGGATGCAAGGATGTGCAAAGAGGTTGAGAAATGTTTGTTTAACCCTGCTGTAATTAATCTATTTTCTTATTTTACAGTTGAGCAGGTTATTAATTATTGATTATAACACTGACATTGGTTACTGCATTTAATAATAAATACCAACTAATAAATTAGTTGGTATTTATTAGTAGCATTGAGGAAACGTGGCTGAAATGATCAACTATTGGCTCAAGACTTTACTGCATGTTTGGGAAGCAGTAGTTAGAGGTGCGAAAAATTACCAGATTTAATTTGTAATGATATTTATTCTAATTTGAATGACATTGGAAAAACTTGCTGCGCTGTTTTATTCAGTCATAAGGAAAGGGTTAAGAAAGGTCTAATCTCCCATAATTTACAATGTATTACAGTCATGTCTTCGAAGAAAAAAAATACACTACAGAAACCAACAGCTGACCTGTCCGAATGTATTATTATTTACTTAAATCATTTGAGAAAACTTGATAATTATGTAATTACAACATGTAATTTTCTTTTGGGATTAATAAAATATATTTGAATTTTATTTAAATTTGTATTTCCTCCAACAACACAGAGAAGGCACACCATAAATATATTAAAATAAGCATTATAACTTCATGGGGTATACATAAATTGTTTTAAAGCATAGGTCAAATGTCCTTGTTTTTTGGAAATCACATTATTATCACTCTGGTCTACAATTAACACCTCTGCTCCCTCCACTTAGTATAGCGCACATACTTTCACAAATTATATACTCCATGAATCCATCAGCATGTTATAACGATTGTACTCATCCTTTGTCATTCCATGCCTATTTTGCTTCACCTCAATTACCTTATCATTTTTATGCTGTGGTTAATATTATCTTTGTGCGATATAATGTAGTAAAGTAAAATATTTGATTGAGTTTTTGCACTTTGCTTTAGACCATGGGATCCATTAAGGCGTAGCTGCATGGGTAATAACTAACCCTGTATTGGCCTCCGTTCCCATCATCCAGCTCCAGGATGTAGCCCTCTATGGGGCAGGATGCGGGTGCAATTACCCTCCAGGCCAAGGTGGCGCTGTTGTTCCTGGTGCAGCACTTCTCCAGCTGCAGCAGTGGAGCCACTGGCACCGCAGGTCCAGGTTCCACTGGGTTGGGGAGATGTGTAGATAAAAAAATGAATTGAGACATAAAGGAATAGTGATGCAGAAAGCATGTAACAAGGAAGGGGTGGTGGGAAGGGTCCAAAGATAAAAGAGGGAAAACAGAGGAAGCTGGTTGTTGTCGGAACAAGCTGAGGGAAAAGAATAGGAGCTTTAATGAGAACAAGTGAATGCTTAAAGCGTCAAAGTGTGGGGAAAAAAATCCAGGTTCAGTTGGAGGACACCAGCTGGAAATCACTGGAGGCTTAAACAAGGCCACATGAGAACAGTTAACACTCTGAAGGATAGCCGTGACAGTAGTGAACGGGTTAGACTGATATAAGCTCTGACGTTTCACTTCAGAAACACAAACCATTGGATCCATGTGGGAAGTCTGTACTGACATCAAGACAACATTACATAAACTGAATTTATATGGGAAAACTACGGGCTTTGATACATACAAGCAAGTAAAAATAAATTGAAGTTTATGAGGATCTGTAAAAAAAAAAAAAAAGCTGTATGTCAGTCTAATCACCACGTTAAGGAAAGTTGGTAAATAACAGGTCACAAAATGTACAGTGGAGCATTAGTCCTCGTTGTTTCATGATCATTTCTGGGATACAATCAAATAAACAGTTGTGGAGACACAAGGGAAAGGCAGCAGTCATGACAGAAGGTGGATCATGGAAGGATTTTAATACAGAATAAGAAGAAATGTTTTCATTCTTAGATTTTTTTCCATTCGCTGCAGGGTGTTCTTCTTCAAATCATTCTGTTCTTTCCTCCAAGATTGATGTTTGTTTTATAAAAACACTCCTACCGAGCTTCAGTGTGGATTTCAGCAGCATCGCTGTATAAGAGATATTATATAACCCTGAATGTCTGTGGCTAAATTTAAGCCAAATTGACAATGAACAAGGAAGTTAATCTTTTGATTACTCAATGTAGTTATTCTGTCTTGCCCAGAGAGTAATTTTCCTTAAACTCTTCAAAATTTCATGTATTTAAAAATAGGTTTTCAGTTCATATGAGAAACAGTAAAATAATGTTAATGTGTTAAATAACATTCAATATAAAATAGTGGCAACATTATTTTGTAACCCTGGTAAACATATTTCAAAACCTTTTTAATAAATTCATGTTTTATCGCTGTTAAGTTGATGATTGCATTTCAAAATTCTGCAAAGGTGATACACGAACATTAACCATGCAGAGGGGAAACAACCACTGAGACGCGGCCGGACAACAAGAGCCAGAGAGTTTCCAGCTGACGTGACGGTGAGGGCTGTCAGGGCTGAGGAATGAGGAAGGAATGACAAAATGCATTGAAGGAATTAAGACAAAGGCTCACTGTGGAGGGGTTACAGTCTCTGAAATACCTCCTGGGCTCTTTGCCTCCATCTCAGCCTCACCACTGTCTGCTGCCTGCATTAGTTCCATTACCGGTTTCTCCTGCACATCTGGAAACAGGATGTTGGTTTGGGGCGTTTTAAAGAACAAGGACAGCAGAGAACGAATCCACTGGAGAAGTTCAACATGAGTGTAAAAACGATCTAACACTCGAGGAAAATTATGATGGGAAAAAAATCCTCTATTCGCTCAACCGACAAATATAAACTACAATTTTAATATGGGTCTAAAAAAGACTACACAAGTAATACTACAACCTTTCCTATTCCCTACTTTAATAAATGTTATACGAATATTAAGAGATTTAGGGATAAACCAACACAAACCTCAGGTGAATTTTGCTGTAACTTTTGCTGTAAATGTAGCATCATTACACTGATGGAAGGTGAACCTCTAACCAAGAGGTAAGAACATTTGCATATCTTCCCATTAACTCTGACCTGCTTCCCTGCTACCATGATGTTGTAAGTGTAGTTTTTATTCCATCTAACATCCCACCTTGTTCACTGCATCTTCTACACAGCTTGCCAATATCTGCAAAGAATTTAAATTGGCTTTCTTTCAACGTAGCTTTTTGTTTAATGAAGTCCACATTTGGTACCAATTTACAGTAACACTTGTTTTGACGACAGATGAGCAGTGGTTTTCTGCAACCCCTTTAGAAAATCTTGGCTGCTCTTCGCCTAACCTATGGCTTTTTATTTTTCCTTGGTAGGTTTGTGGAATCAAGAATCAGTTTATTTATATTGCGCCAATTTACAAAAGATGTCGTCTCAACGCACTTATAAGAAAATCTATTAAAATCATAAATACATCAGTTCAAATCAGTTAGAAAAAGTTTCCAATCTAAGGAACCCCAGCAGATTGCATCGAGTCATTGACTTGCAGCATTCACTCCTCTGGAATCAACAGATCGGGGTGCAATCATTTTCCATGTTAATAAATTGACCAGAATTGTGCATATGGCTTTATAATCTGGCCAATGCTTTTCTTCAGTTCCCCGTCTGACATTTCTGCCACTCAAGTTTAAGACACTTTACTGATTCAGCTAAGCACTTCTCCTTGCAGTGTTTGTTAGAGGGAAAAAAATATCTGGCACGCCTTTGGCCTCCATATTGCTCAAACGAACTGTTAAGGCTGCCAACCTCTGATGAAATCACAAACGTGAATTCTCCTTCTCTCCAAATGAGTTTTTCCCTTGTTTTGTTTTTTAAAGCAGTCTTTTGGAAATCTCCTGCAATGATGTTGATCAGTCCAGCCAGCACACAAGTGTTTGGCTGGACTAGCTAATTACATTCAGAAGCTGCAATTATCCAATTTTCACATCTTCTCTTCCCCTCTTCTTTTTCGCTCTTAACGTCTTTCCCAAGCATCATCGCCATACTGTAAAGAACCTGAAACCAAAAGGCTCTTTTTGTAGCTTTGAAGCTAAGCTAAGCAGATGTTACAGCACAGTGTCTACTGCCAGTAGTGTTGAATTCATCCCTTCATGAGAGCCTGAACATGTTCAGCTAACTATTCCTACTCTTGCGGTGCCCCGTTTGTTAACTATAAGAAACTAAGATTTTATAACGAATATATCAATAAATCATGAATCATAGGTATTATTAATTCAATGAGCTAAACGGTATTGCATTCCTGTTGCACATGGCGCTTCATCGACTATTACATGCGTTAGGCCAAACATTCGTGATTGGGTAAAATCAGATCCACTCTATCGTTTTAATACTTCAAAATAGTGCACGGCTCCAGCGAGCAGTCGCTTCTAAACAGCTGAAGGTCGAGACCCTCTGTATGAAAGCAAAGGGTGAGACAAGGATCTGTTTTTTTACCAGGCTATTAGCAATAAAACGAAAAGCTCTATTTACATCACATACGTGTGGCAAACAGAACAGTTTGAACTGGATTTTATTTGGAGGGATATTAGACTGAAAGGTGAATAAATACACATGGTTCACAACACCGTTTGTATAGGCTTCAAAAATATGTATGGTTTTCGTTCCATTTCATTCAAGATAAATGATTATAACGGAAAATAAGACACTTCAACCGTAGAAACACCATGGGGAGGAGAGTCATTGGGGAGGTGGCTGCTAGCTGATGTCTGATAGGAGGTGGACTCTTCTTGTTAGGAGTAAGAGATAATAATTAAACATATAATATTTAATATCACAGACTTTTATTCTCCCATCCATTCATCTATTATTCATCACCCTTATTCTTTGTTGGGTTGCAAGGGTCACCCCTGGACAGGTCGCCAGTTCTTACCAGGTTTATTATAGAATTGTCAACTCTAAGTAAGATTAAAAGTGTTGACTTTTTAAAAGTGTGGTAATGCATCTTTGGCCTTAACTAAGCTGAATCATTCACTTTTGAGTTCATAGCTTAATGGCTTAGATTGTTCTATGTAGTGCTGAAAAAAAATCTGCACTTTCCCTCATAATTTCACAACATCAAATATTTAATAATTTTTATAATAATCAGTGAGAAAGCCTCCCCCACTCTGCTGTTGCACTGAATGTCAACGACTAAAACACGAAATGAAATCTGATTGCCCATCTTTAAAGTCTGTAGCTTTGTTCTGGATGATCAGTGAGATGGGAGTGTGGGGAAATGAGGCGGCGAGTTGCATGTCACCAGCCTGGAAGAGCAAAAGCTGAATGATCAAAGCTTCTCCTATGCCAAACAAGCCCAGCTGCAGCTCAAATTAGAGCAACTCTGCTTAAAGTGTAGCTCGACTTGAAGGACAACCTGCAAATGTTTGTGTCTTTCTTTCTTGACTCCTTAATATGGATTAAAAAATGAAACATCTGTGCATGTCCATAATGTTAAGTTTTTCTTTTCATCACTATAATGTGCTTGATAACAAAGAATAACGAGTGTTAGTAATGAGCCGTTTTAAATCAAACAAACAAAAACAACCATGTAGTGTCCCAGTGAAGCTGAGTGGTAATAAAGATGTGTCATACTGGGTTATAGGTTTTCCGACCCACAAAGGCAGAGACACTCAGAAGGTAAGGTTATTGTTTTTATTGAGGGAAACGGGTAGAGGTTGGGTCCAGCGGTGACTCGGAGCGGGCAGTTGTGATGAGGAAGTGTGAGTGGCAATGAGTGGCGGAAGTGAGCGGGAGGCTCGACGCAGGATACCGGGAGACCTCTG
>JAVLVB010000407.1:1710758-1724509 GCA_032876305.1 Orestias chungarensis | reverse complement strand
AGAAAACCAAGGAGATGATTGTGGACTTCAGAAGGGGCAAGCATGCCCACCTCCCCCTGCACATGGGAGGATCTGCGGTGGAAGTGGTCAACAGCTACAGGTACTTGGGTGTACACCTGAGTAACAACCTCACCTGGAGCAACAACACTTCCATTCTGGTCAGGAAGGCGCACCAGCGGCTCTACTTCCTCAGGAGGTTTAGAAGAGCTGGACTTGGGAGCTCAGTTCTCACCTCCTTCTACAGATGTGTGGTGGAGAGCGTCTTGTGCTCCAGCATCAACGTGTGGCATGGAAGATGCTCTGCTGCAGTCAGGAAAGCTCTGCAGAGAGTGGTAAAGGCTGCACAGAGAACTGTTGGAGTCAGCCTCCCCAGCACCACAGACATTTACACCTCGAGATGCAGGAAGAGGGCCTCCGGCATCATGAAGGACCCCACACACCCAGCACACTCACTTTTTGTCCCGCTCCCCTCAGGCAGGAGGCTGCGGAGCATCAAGTGTAAAACCACCAGACTTCATTCCTGAAGCTGTGAGACTCTCAAACACACGCAAGAACAATTAGACATGAAAAACACTCATTTAACCGGCACTGTTCACTTTAATATCACACTTAAAATGTCACTTTAAAATGTCACTTAATATGTCACTTGCACTCCGAATTTTTATTGCTGCTATGTCCGAAGTCCCATATTGTAGATTCTGTGACCATATTGTAGATTCTGTGTAGTCAAATCCTATTTCTCGTATAGTTCTTTATATTTTATTATATTATTTGCACTCCGAATTTTCATTGCTGCTATGTCCGAAGTCCCATATTGTAGATTCTGTGTCCATATTGTAGATTCTGTGTAGTCAAATCCTATTTCTCGCATAGTTCTTATATTTTATTATATTATTTAAAATTGCTATCAGGGTGTAAACTGGACCGGGGGATTAGAATTTCGTCCCACATCATGTACCACATGTGATGTGATGACAAATAAAAATTCCTTGATTCCTTGATTCCTTGAATCAAGCCTTCTCCCCTCAGGAATCAAAACTGTAAGAAGATTGTTCTCTCTCTTTCATCCTTATCCAGGCATCTTTTTAGTTTTCAGGCCATGCAAACCAAACTTTTTTTTTTATTTTTTACTTAAATTCAATCCTCTCTGATTTATTTTAAAACTCTTAATGCCTCCACATGCTGTCAGAGGACGTATCAGCGTACATATGTGCGTGACTGGCAGATGCTACGAGGAGAGATCAGCTGCCTAGCAATAAAGTCTGCAGGGAACCCACTCGCTGCACACTCGAAACATTTTTCCTTGATGTCAATCGTCGGGTTCATTGATTTAGCAGATTGATATCTTCTCTCCTCTTCCTCTGCTGATCTAAAAGACAAAATGTCTAATTGATTTATTTGGGCCTTATGGGCTAGTATGAACAGGTTTTCTAGAGAAAGACATATTATGTTAAATAAATTTGTAAACAATCAAGGTTTTAGAATTTGTTTTCGGCTTAACAGACATAAAAACACGTCTTTGCTTTAAGTTTTCTTATGGAAAAATGCCAATATGCTAAACATAATGTGCTATGCAGCAGAAAAGGTAACTGGAAGAACTTTTTGTTTCAGTTTTAAAAGGGAAATCTGAATTTTAGCTTTTATCTTGGTGCGCAGTAACATCTGTGCCGTGCTTCTGCTTTCTCTTGTGAGAGTTTTACAAAAACCACAAGGTGTTCACGAGCTTGTGAACACTGCCTGCTGGGAGCTCAGACGGTATCAAGTTACGGAGACGTGGAGACATTTACTTCATTCGTTCCTTCTCCAACATGTAACGCTCCGTTTTTGTTGCAAAGACGTCTACTGATATTCACCACCACTCTTCAGTCTTTCTCGTGCATCCCTTTGTCTGCAGTCCAAACACGGTTAAAGATCTGCACTTTTTATTAGTGTTATGAGCTGACAGGCCTCCAAACACTGTATACCTTTTTGTTTTTGTCTGGCAGATCTGCACCTCTGACACTTTGAGGCGTTCAGGATTTTCTGTGGACAAAATCTGTCCTTTCTCCTTAACAATGTTGTTGTTTCTTTGTTGCATTTTATTACACTGAAGCTCCTAACTGTGAGAACACTGATCTAGTTTCAACAACAGCTGTAACCATGCAGTGAATTGTCATTTCATATTTAAAGCCGTCTCCAGTCATAGAGATCGGCGAGATGTCTCCATACTTCTACGGAAGTCCGTTTGTATACCTGTATATGCTGGAGCATGTTCTTGAGCTGCACCAGGAACTCCTTTGCCTCTTTAGCTTTATCAGAGACGCCATTTAGAGCCTGGGAGAGCTGGCACTGCAGAGAAACACAGAAAGGATGTTCATTAGTCTACAATATGTAATTAAGACTTTTATTTTATTAGTTTCCTTTCATCTGTAAAGTAAATCTTTAAAATGTACTATTATTCTTGTGGAAGATGTCCCAAAGCTGCTCTAACAAAGAAAAATGACATTCACTATACTCTAGGAACATTTAAAATAAAACAAGCAAAAGAAGAAGTTATACTATATTAATATGAGAGTAGATTAAGGTTCAAATCCCGCTTAGGAAAACCATGTAACCAGCGATGCTCTGAGGCTTTTCCTAAGATGCTGGTTGTGCAATCAGACCGTTCTCCATGGAGGCTCCGATTACTTCTGATCCTTGCCTACAGCGAATTCCCCGGCAATTTCTTCCAAGGGGAAAAACAAAAACAAAAGAAAGCTCTACACTGTCTCCATGAAATTGATTACATTTAATCAGAAAATCCATGAAAACAATTTGTTATGTTTGCAAATTTACATGTAATACTCGCTATAATGATATCTAAACCCACCTATAGACTGCATATAGGATTATTACTTTTAAATACTTTTCTATTGGATTTAGGAGAATAATACCCTAAACATGAATAAAATTGCTGTTTTTAAATATCGTGCAAACAATAAAAGCTGTTGTGGAATTAAATATAAGTTACCCACATATATCACGTTTTGTATTACTGTTTGGAGTTGTGTAGAACCACAGAATCTGTCAATGAACACAACAACTAATGGAGTTCATCATATCTGAGTCCTGCTGGTGGATAAAATATTGATGTCACATCTACAGAAATATAGGTTAATCAGCACAGTTGCACCTGCAGGGCATTTGTGCTTCAGAAACGACTTAAAGCTCCGGTAAATAATTTATAATGACTGAAATGCATGTACAAGTTGATTTTCAATTCACTAGGATTATATTTAACAGGCCAACAAACCACAGTATTGCATGGTTTTACTTTTTTGTTTATAAATACAATTCTGAAAACTACAAGATGCAAATCTTTTCACACCGCTTCAGAGAGCAACAATCAGACAAGCAGCTAAGAAGGTAAGAACAGTAACTCTGGAGGAAATTCACCGCTCATGAGATGACAAAAGATTCAGTAAATAAAATCAGACTTCTTTTGAAGAGTATTTAAAAAAGATCATGTGAAAAAACATCATTAGTTTTGATAAGATCTACCTTTTAGGCCAAATATGCAAAATGTCTGGCAGAATGGAGAAACATGCTGGTGATAGCTTCATGCTGCTTTACTTCAGCAGGGCCAGCTAAGCTGCACAGGTTCTGTAATCCACTGAAAAGAGGGTGGATTGAAACATAAATTGCTCTATGTAAAACAGATAAGTCCAAGTAAGGATTCCTGCACCACCTGAAGGTTGCGTCCAAAGCTGCTGACAAAACATAGACCCAGCATGTGTATTGATTACACTGGTAGGACAAACGGATTCACATTTGTCAGCGTGACTCCAAAAAAATCTATATTAATGGAAGTAAAATTAAATGTTATCATCCTTAGGAAAAAATAATAATTCAGAGCTGACTTTGTGTTATAGTGATCAAACTGGAGCTAGTTAATTATTGGGATAATATAACTGTATGGCTAAATCTGACACGTAAAAATCGTGTATTTAAGAATTCAATAAAAACTATCTGTAAATTAAAAAAATAACAATAAACATATGGATTTAAGTGAGGATTTTTCCTATTGTCTCCCTGACCACGTCGACTATGCTTGGCTTTCCAAATGCAACCACTTGTTTTCGTGGAGTACAAAATAACCGTCTGGAAAATTGTTTAGGAAAACCGCATGAAACCCTCTCATCAATAAAAAAAAGAATCAACCGTCTCTTAAACTTCATTTATAGTTAGATTTTTTTTTTTTTATACTGCCGTAGTGCACAAACTCATCCATCACTTGTAAATAGAAAAAGACAGGACAAAGGAGACCCACACTGCTACACATGATCCATCTGCTACTCTGAGGACACACCCAATGGTTTCCCCTTTTTCTGGATGGTGCTCTCACAAATTAGCTGTGTCAAAAAGACCCAGACGGCAGCATGAAGAGGGTGCGACTCATCTACGTTGAAGCCAAAAATAATAGACATAGTAGACATAAAGGTAGAAGTAGACGTAAAAATGTAAATAACAATGACGCTTTGCTTAGTGCTTAGTGCTAATGCTTAGTGTTACATTTTGGGATTAAGTGTCTACTTCTGGATTGGAGGAGCCTGAACTCATAACATAAATTTCATAGTTTTACATTGAATTCAAGTGTTGTTCCCATTCCCATATTTTGTTCACGTGTTCTGTTGTCCATTAACACATGAAACATCTGATCACATATTTCTCAATGGGCATCGACCGTTATCCCCTACTCCACCTTCTGCCTGCCCAGCTTCTTAATCAATCAGCCAAACAGATTATAAAGGGCAGCAGCAAAAGCAAATGAGGTTGCCAAGAATTGATGCACT
Organism: Orestias chungarensis; assembly: GCA_032876305.1. Lineage (NCBI taxonomy): Eukaryota > Metazoa > Chordata > Actinopteri > Cyprinodontiformes > Cyprinodontidae > Orestias > Orestias chungarensis. The sequence continues at coordinate 1,719,698 of JAVLVB010000407.1, read as the reverse complement.
GACGCATTGTTGGTAAGTCATGAAAATCATGACACTGCCATGCAACAGCAGAGACTCATTAGATTCAGTGCTCACTGACTACTACTGAAGACTCTCTTTGCTCACAATAACAAGTTTTCAAGGTTTCGTCCATAACCGGATTTTTTGTTGCAATTACCTACCCTGGATGAAAAAGCAAATCAGACTTTTTTCAGACAAATCAGCTTTTGTTTCTTAAAGAACAAGAAATGCCTTTTTTTTTTATCTGCTTACTTTAAAAACTGGATAGGCACTGTCAAAAGGTGTCTGATCCCATTGTGCATCAACACTGGTTATGTTTCTATGTATTTAATTTATCAGTTTATGCTATTATTTTAATATTATTCATTAAACGTTCATTCAAAACCAGCAACCATCAGTGATCAGCAATTTCTACTTTGAGGCATGATGCTGTAAAACTCTCGTTCATTCAGTCCTGTGCTTTCATCTGAAATTAAAGCTCCCTCTGCTCTGTAATCCCCTCTTCTCATCTGCACAATAAATGCTCCACCCCCACACTTTGACAGCCAGAAGCTCCCACAGAGATCTCATCTCGGTCCACTTTCCTCGAAGCCGCGTGCCGTCCATCCGGAGGAGGGAGATGTCGGCCTGGTGGCTCATGAATCAACCCCAACCGCTCTGTGGGACTCCTAACCCAAATGCCATCTGGACCACTAAGCTGCCTCACCTCTCTGTGTATGTGAGTGCCAAGATGCTAACGAGAAGATGATGGATGTCCCAAATGAGGGTTGTTCTGCCACATCTCCTCCTTTCCGATCTGTTGTCTGTTTCTATATTTATTTAACTGCATCTTTTCTCATCAGTTTAAAGTTTGTGTCACTGATCCCCCGACTTTGTCAGCTCCCTCGCTCATTCACTGTTCTGGCCATGTTTTATTCGTTCATTGATTTTCTTCAACCACTAAATCTTTGGCAGGGTGATGTAGAGCAGGAAGCAGCGACATTCATTGTTTGAATTCACAGATCATTTCTTTGTTTGAAGAGATAAAGCCTCTCCTTTTTGTCTCCACCATAGATCTGGCTACAGAAGGGATGAGAATGAAAACAAAGAAAGCTGGAGAAGAATAAGAGAATTGGAACTACCAAAAAATCCACTATCTGATTTGGAAATATGTGGCATCCTTTAAAAAAAACAACAAAAGATGACCTTTTCTGATACATATACATTTGTGACCCAACCTAAAGCATAAAAGCTAAACTTTTTCTGTATTTAATCCAAAATTGATCCGCTTCTTCTGCTTTTTCTGATCAAATTCTTAAACTTATTTGCTTTCAACAGATTATCAGAACAAGACCCTCAAATCCCAAGTTTACACACAGCAATAAGTCTCATTTATCTGCAGGTAGGAATGTACTCAATTTTAAAACCAAAGGATCTGTTCGTGTTGTTCAAACAGAAGTCTGAGGCCGGTGACACGGAATAAGGAGTATTAAGGGCCATGCAAAAAGACAAAGAAAAAAATCAGATTTCAGCAAAATATTGAAATTGGGCACCATGATCTGCCTTTTTGTTCTACACAAAGAGCTGAGAAGAAAACCTAACATTTGAACAAAATAAATCAGGAAATTCTTTAAGAGCATAAATAGGCTAAAACTGCACATATTGATGACGAACAGGTGTTAAAAACTTTAATTAATTTAGAAAATGGCTTTGCAAGGGTATATAGCAATCAATCCACCGGAGAATGTGGGGAAGATGTAAGTGAAGAAAACAAAAAAGTTTTGTTAAAAAACTGCTGCAAAGATTAGCTACTTTAGATCAGGAAAATCTAGAGAGTTTCTTTCAAAGTTAACCACACACTGATCAGCTACACATCACATCCAACAGAGCATGCTTGTTTGTCCTCAGGGAACAATCCCAAAGCTACGATATCAACCCAAGAAAATCCGACGTGTTGAATAGCGAGCGGCTGGACCGCAGTCGTCTGTAGTTTAGTAGTTCTGCTGCTGTCTTCCCCTTCTCTCTCTTCAATCCTTTCAGTTAAATAAAGGCCAATAGTGCCACAAAATTTAACAAACTAAGTGTGTATATATATATATATATATATATATATATATATATATATATATATATATATATATATATATATCTTCAGATCTGCATATTGTAAAATCTTTGAAATACAGAAATATTTTAAATTTAAATCAGTTGGAGTCTTTAAGACAAAAGAAATTCTAGGTCTTACTAAAGTGTAAACATTCATACCCCAATGGATCACCAGATACTAAATCCACAACTTAAATCCGTTAGAAAACATGTAGTGTGAGCTTAATCAAAAATAATATAAGAGAGGACTCAAATGAAATGGTTCAAGATCCCTCGCACTGCATGCTCCGACCTTGTGGGATGTCTTCCTGGCTGTACAAAGTGGTAACAGCAGGGGTAACCATCACTGTGGATGATACTCCGTGTAGGGAACCCTTTGAAAAGATAACATTTGTAGTTGTGCAATCAATAAAACGAAAAGAGCTCCAAAAAAAATTTCCATTTATTTTGAACCCAATGAGCTCAGTGGATTATTGATTTCAGTCACTCGTTCTGGAGTTTTAGAGGCGAGAGATAAGTGGAGCAGGGATTTTAGACAGTTTGATTTTAAAGTGCACGCACTTGCACATTTCAGAACACTGAATGCTGTCGCCACGCAATCTCCCCTGAACTAGAACAAAAGACTGCAACGATTAATCCTCCGCATATTAAATTTCTACATCCTAAAGCATGGTTTACCTTACCTACTGGAAATGAAAGGTACAGCAACCCACAATGTTTAAACTGTTTATTATCAACCGCTGCTTTAATAATTTCTTTACATTTTCAAGAACATGTAAAAGAATACATATGTTTCTGATTTAAAACTTTCTAGATTACCTTTAAATGTCGCACATATCTGACATTCACACCCATATCTGTGTCTGGGTATCAAAATGGTCCAATAAATATTTGTAGAAGAAGAAATAAAAGGTTTAAATTAACAGTAAACAATGGAAAGCAGATTAGGACTAAAGCTGGCCTTGATCCCAAAGTGTCAGACTACAGCAGACCCCCGTAAAATTGTGCGATCGTGGTAAAATGCGATACATTGGCCTTGCTGTCCAAGGGCTGTGACCTGGAGAACAGATATGGAACAACCATGAAACAGAAAAATTATTGTAAAGATGTAAATCAAGAATATAAAACAGCAAAAAAAAAAGAAAAGATAAGACACTGATAATGTCTGTGCACGGAGAATTGATAAATCTGCGGAACAGATTTCTCTTTCTGGGATCCAATTTATTCCATGCTTCATTTCTTTTGCCTTCCTGCCCGTGACCTTTTTCATCCTCTGACAGTAATGCCATATTTCTTTTTCTCCATTGTCAGCAGCGATCAGCTCCGCCCTCAACGACAAGTACTATTATCTTATTATGTTATGTGAATAATGCATATCCATTTATTCAGTCCTTGACATTCAGAGAGGCTGGAGAAGGAAACGCTAATGTGTAGATTTGTCGGATGGGAGGAGAGGTTTTAACGTTCTTCAGCTGTTAAGCGATCGTTAAGGAAGCTGTAAACATTTCCAACCAGATCCAGAACCTCAGTCTCTTTCTGTGTAACACAAATAAAGATTATGTTGCTAGCAGCAGGCTTTAAGAGATGGACCCAAGTGTGAGCAGGCGCAGGCAAGAAGTAATGACGAATAATTTATTAAACAATAAAAGCCAGACTTAGAGTAATATCTTTGGAACACACAAGACAAGAAAATTAAAATCATACAAGAGCGTGGACATAAGAGGAGCATTGAACGCTGAGGAATGCAGGAAAGGTCAAGATTGGAGAGACCAGCAAGGCAAAACCTTTTAGTTATTGCATTTACGTGAAACCATGTCCTCAAAAGTAAGTAGTAGAGAGGAGTAGAACTGCACAGAAAAATTAGGACCAAGGAAAATAATTGGAGCCCTTCAGTCTTCCGAGGGTTATTGAATATGCCAGAGATAGTCCTGCATATAATAGATAAACAGGTACAGAGACACACAAATTTAATCCTAACAACTGAAGGTCATATAAACGCAGGTTACTATTAAATCCTCGTCACCTGTTTACTTTGATGCTGGATGCAGTCTGAGGTTCTCGTGAGTCTATTTCACAATTAGGAATGCTACGGCTTTTGGAAAGAAACGACCTGCATATGAAGAACAAATGATTTGAAAGCAATTAGGTTACGCTCCACTCCTCAAACTACTCTTAAACTACTAGCTTCCATTGATCGGATATGAATTTAAGAACATTACAACTATACTTTGCAGCCAAATAACATCGTCAGGTATCCTTACTGAAGAGCAATTCAGCTCTAGCATATGTGGCAACCATCTTTTATACATGGTATTCCAATAATTACTTAAAAAAATACCACAAACTATGGTTTCTTTAAAGCCACAGATGGAGATACATGATTACATGATTGGATTCAGATCTGTTAAATTACTTTTGAAATCTCTTTTCTTGCTACAAGATGTAAAGTCCAGATATCATTAATGCTAAAAAGCCATTATTAATGAAACAGGCAGAAGCAAATACTGTTTAAAGGTCTATTCCTTTCTCTGCATAAAGGTCCTTCTTTGCTCAGATGGGAGCAAACCAACGATCCATCCTGTGCTGAGAGAGAGTCAGATGGTGCATCATAAAACCAACCCCTTTATGGCAGTGCGAACAAAGCCCGAAGGAGAAAACCTGAACAATGCCACTGTCAGACATGTAACCTCTGACTGGACTGTTCAAGTAAGCTTTGTGATGTGAAGAAAGCCTGGCTATTTCCATTTTTTTTTTAAATATATACATATAATGTCCCCAATTCTGCCCACTCCCTCATGGACATGTTGCCGTTGAGTGGAACCAACAAGAGAAACACACACGAGAACAATAGGCAGAGATTACATATTCGGTTCACAGCTGGGCTGATTGCGCTGCTGACCTTGTCAAAAATAACACCCAGGGGAAAAGAGGAGGCACAGGAGGAGGAGGAGGAGGGGCTAAAACATCATTTTCACCTCACCATTTCCTATTTTCTTTTAACTTTCATTCAGTTTTATATGCCCTGTTTAACTTTTGGAACACGAATGTCACTTTTCTAAATCTTCAAATCTTTAACATTTTGTTCTGTTTAAACAGCATGCTTATGTTTTTGAAACTCTTCTAAACCCTTGCAGGATCATAAGCTCACATTGAGAAATCCAACCTTGATTTTTATGTATTTATTTATTTATTTTTTAGTAAATTCAAAGCATTTTTTTTTTGTATTTACTTAGTTTTGAAAGTTGAATATACTCTTGAGGATATTTTATATAGTAGCCCATATCGCTCCCTGGGTTGGAAACATGACACAGAAGCCTATTTTGACCAGGAACCCTGCAAATTCGAAAGGAAAGAGAAAAAAGTTCCTCTATTAGTAGATTATATTATATTAAATAAGCTTTTATCTCAGATATCTGTTCTGAATCCTTTCAGTTTGAGTGTAGTTGTGTTTAAAACATCATCAGTTCATTTCCCTCTGCTACATAGACTGTTAATATTTATAACCATCTAGTCCTTGTTCAACTAATCACCTCCCCAGCATTTATAGATGGCATTTCTAAACTTATAAATAAGCTTTTCACTTTCGCCTTCTAGTCTAATTCAACTTGATTCAACTTTTTTTTCTGTACATGATGTAATAATGTATCTCATGGCAGCAATTAAGGGGTGCCCAGCAATTAAGGGGTGCCTGAATGCTTAGGACCCACACAGCTCCACAAGACTAGCGGCAGCAGCACTTAGCAAACAGCTGCTTGCAAAAGCAAAATAAGATCGTATTTTCTAAATATAACAATATATAATGTAGCTTCTTGGTATGACAACTAATTTTGACACAGTTGAATGTGCTATAAAATTACATTATAAGCCTTGAAAATACATAGTACAACCCCGGCACGCCTTTAAATTTCTTCTTTTCGGAGAAAACGGGAACAAAACTCAAACATCTTGTTAAGTGCAATTTGATGGACAAAGAGGATTGTCATTCTGTTAAGTATGGAATGAGATCCATGATGCTGTGGGCCAAATTCTCTCCTGACACCGTCAAACTCTTGCTTCAGATAATACTTTTAAAACAGAAACTCATTGAAATAAGTGAACTTTTTCTGATAAAATTAGTTGGCATTTGTGAGTAAACTGAGATGAGCAGGATAATCAAAATACAAAATCCTTCCTCTTCTGTGGCATTTTCAGTCCTAAAATATGAATATTTAAAGATTTTTTTCTTTACTATCCAAAGTATCTTTTGTGGAAACAATGCTGCATGGCTATGTGAAAGTTTCCGACTCATCTGACCAGATTCACCAGAAATAACTAAAACTGAAGGCAGACTGCAGAGTCTGCTGGGAGCCCACACACAGTTCCTGATAGATTACAGAGGAAGCAGCCGCCTCCACTTTGTGCGTCACAGTTCCCACACACTTTAATGAGTTGGAGCTCATTCATGTGCACACCAGGAATGAGTTTAAAAAAATAAACATCAGCTGCTATGTATATTTATTATAAAATGACTCTCATAATTAAAAAATACCAGTTTGTCAAGGACAGAAGACCTCAGTGACCATGTTCAATAAAACAAAACAAGCCAGTAAAGTTATAGCAAATTGCTTAATGACAGACTTTGCTTAATGACAGCACTTGGGTCAAGTATGAACCACAATCAGACTGGAAATTATGAAAGACTTCAGACTTGACTTAGCCTTGAGTCCTAAAAATGTAACTCTTGGCTTGGTCTCATGTCTTAGGCTATGTTCACTCAGCGGGTAATTGCTGCTCAGTTCTGATTTTTCTTGCCCACATTCGATACATATACAACTTTTTTCACCGAAGTGTGACTGTCCCAATTCAGTTTTTTGACCCAAAAAGTTTGAACTTTGGTACTACTTTATATGTTTTATTGATTGAGTACTATCCAAATATTTTACTGCATCTGCAATCTGAACGGTGATGTTGTATTTCATCCTACTTTTTGTCACAGACATGAGAAGCGCATCCTAATGTAAGTGGAGCCTGTGTGCTTGATATTTTCCTAGCTTTCTTCATCTTGTTATGATCTTGTGGGAAAAAAAGTTAGCTCCCATTGCTCAAATACCTAAAAAAAATGATTCACAGATGGCATCTATTGGTACTTCTGTAAACATTGTGCTGCTCTGTGACGTCTACCTTATTATTTTGCAAATGAGAGTCGCTTTGGGGTCTTAAACCCTTCACACAGAAGTTTTATGGTGGTCACATTTGATTAGTGGCATGAACAAACATGCCTTAGTACCAGTTTTCATCCAGTGTAATTAATAGTGAAAGGAAACCGTTATGTGAGCATCAGCTGCTGATCTAGCTTTACTACTGAACGATGCACTGGATTATTAACCAGTGATATTTGGTAAGTTATCATGTTAGCAGTAGCTGTACGAAATGACAAAAAAATCTAGAATACATGACTTAATACACTTAATACATGAACATTATCCAGCTGTTAAGCATGAGAAGGAGACTAACCCTACCTGAAAATACAAAAATGAAAACACTCCCTGTTCCATTCATTCACAAACTTGACACTAATTTATTTACTAATAAATATTTGTCTGATATATTTTGCTGCAATTTTCATATTAAATTGGAACGTCTTCACTGTTGTTTCCATGGTTTTAATGCAGCTGAGTCAAATGTGGGTTTATTAGGATGTCAATGCAGAACTTAAAAATGTGTGCGAACAGAGACACACCTAAATCTTGCCCTTAAAGAATTAATCGGAATATTCGTGCCCTAGTCTGTAGGCATTGAGTTGTGCAGAGTACAAAACTTAGGAGTGTGCGAAAAAAAAAAAAAAGATAACTAAAAGAATAAAATTGTAAAGATGCAACAGGCTGCTGCAACCATCTGCTCCCTTTTTTTCAGGGGTCTGAAATAGAAGGAGTTTGGGATCAAATGTAGCCACCATTAGTTGAATGGACAAACTGACCTGGAGGACTTTCAATGCCAGTGCCATTATAGATCATTAATGCTAGCCGACACCAAACCATTTACAGAAATTTGTCTTTGCATGTACTTTAATACAAGAGAATCAGAAGAATATCAATCCAAACCCTGTAATAATTTCTTATCCGCCCTTTAATCCAACCTCTATAGCTTTGCTGACTGTGTAATAATTTCCATAAATCTTAAAGCTTTTGGAACAGTAAAATACATAGTAAATGTATTTGTAGTTGCACAAAAAATAATCAAACCCTCCCCCAGCATTGGTGTCCTATTAGTTTAGATGTGTGTGGAGGTCAAAACCAATCTGTCTTCTCCTTTCTCCTCTACATCATTTTCATTTACCATTGCATCCAGTCTCTCAGTCCTCTGCTGCTCTGCTGCGGAAAATCCTTTTTAATAAACCACAACAAACCGCTGCACCACCTCAGCATCAACACCTGATGCAAGAGGCACAAACTAAATGCCGAGCAGAGTAAGTGCTCTGATCAAGTCAAGTGGAAACAGGAGAGCACAGAGACCAGATTATATAAAAGATTAAATGTACTGTAGATTACATAACAGATACTGAAAACATTACAACTAAGGTTGGTTATATTTTATACAAATTTATTATCACAGGTTTATGTCTACCTTTCAGCCTGTTTATTTATTTTTTTATTGCGAATCAGAGAAAGTAAAATACCTTAGTTGTTTTATTTCCCTTTGGTTTTTGGAGCAAAGTCTGAAGGAAACAAATCTGCAGCAAAAAAAGAGGACCATTACTTTAATCAATAATTCATTTGAGCATCTTCCATATTCATAAATACAGGGAGAACATATAGCTGGGTGCGGACATAGGAGTGCCATAATATATGTTCCAATTAGGTTTCCATGGAAGATTCA
>JAVLVB010000407.1:1688774-1701430 GCA_032876305.1 Orestias chungarensis | reverse complement strand
GGGGGGGGGATTAACTGACTGAAAAAGGCAATTTTCTGCAGGAACTCAAAAAAACATACTGTAAATTCCTAAGAGTTAAAAAAAAAGGATATAGTAAGAGAAAACAAAAACTTGGCCCATAAACTGCTCTCATAGACACAAAATGTACTTTTTTAAAAGTAATTAATGTGGAATTAAACACAAATTAGGCAATTCCAGACTCATTCCTCATGTAAAGATGAGTGTAAATAATTCGTACATATTGGATTATGTACTCAACACGGTCAAACGGACACGGCTAAATGAGATAAACTTTGGCTTGGCAGGTCTTACCTTTGTGTTGCCAAAATAAGGTTTTATTTACATAGCCATTAAAAACTAATACTTAGATGTGACTTCTAAATGAACAGTTTATGAGGCCAATGCGAAACAGGATTGTTTACAGAAGTAAAAATTGAGGTTGCCGTGGGTGGATCAATTTTAAGGTTTTTGAGCTATGCGTGGCGAATACGTTGTCACAAGATCAAAACAAGATGAGGGAAGCTAAGAAAAAACAAAGAAAATCTGGGCACGGCTCGTTTACGTCTAGATTTACCATTCCTGTGTTCTCTGGGGTTTAATTAATAAGCGAGTCTCACATCGATGACATAAAACGTAGATAAAGTGAAAGACAGACTGCAAACGCATTTTAAAACAATCAGATCCGTATTTGTTTTAGTGCCACACAAAGAAGAGGCACAAGTCAGATATTGTTTGGGTTAAAAGATCAATTAGGTCAAATTGCCATGAGAAAATCGGGTGTAGGTGGCATTTGCCTGCTGTGTGAATATAGCATTACAATTACAAAATCACACATTGAACCAGGAAACCTTTACAAAGATTAAACACTTAATAAAGATCATACAGCCATTCTGTCCAACACAGCTTGAATCCCAATTGGTTCGCCAGCTCCCCCAGAGAAATTTTCCAGCACGATTAGCAGTTGTGTGAGTAAAGGTAGAGTATGCTTTTTTTTTTTTTACAAGATCAGTTGCATCTCTGTTCACAGTTCCAGCACTGCTGCACTTTGAAACTCAACAAAACTGCCTGGTGTGGGCAAAAAAATACATACAAATCTGATTGCTCACCATTTATAATATCCTCTAATAACATTTAAGCCATTGTTGTTAGAAAATAGCTTTTTGTTTTCATCACTTAGCCCACGCTTTAATGTCCATTTATGTAATGACAAACATGCTGAGGTAATAACTTAACATTATGTGTCACGGGCCTGTAAAGTGATTGTTTTCACATCATCATCATCGGTTTTCCAGGCATCTCAAAGACCCTCACTAGAAGCTCAGCTCTGTTACTTTTAGCGGTGGTCTAAAACACATGCGGTCATTGGCTCCACAGTTCAACAGAGACTCATCTAAAAGTATGGACAGCCATAAAGTTACCACCAAACTTTCAAAGTCAGAACCTTTTAGTGGAAAAGAGAGTAGGAAACCTTTTCAGAGCATGCAGACCTTCCATATAACACTGTGTTATTTGGTGAAAACAACAAGAGCGTATAGGACCTTTTTGAGCTTTTTTTCCTGAAAAAGGTGGCATCTATCTACCTTGTGTTGCTTCCACATCACAGCCAGCGGTTTGACGTCGTGCTTGGCGTGCTTCCCCTCCTCCAGACACTTCATGCACACCGGAGCCTTGCAGCTGCAGCAGTACATTCCGAAGTTTTCCGCCTCGTGATCCACGCAGGTCCCTGCTTTCCGCGAGGCGAGGGTCGGCTGCTGGCCGCCCGGCGCTGCCGCCGCTGAGGCTCCCTGGTTTGCCGGCGGCGGCACCACCAAGCGGTGCTTGGCCAGGGGCCCGCGGGACGGGTGGCACCGCTGCTGGCAGGCGTTGCAGTAGAAGACATCGCACTGCTCGCACATCACCGTGGCGAGCACCGGGTTGCGGTCGCACAGTTGGCACTTCACCGCGGAGGAGGGCAGGGAAGTCGGGATGCCGCGGGTCTGCTGGTACCGCAGCACGATGGCCTCCAGCAGCCGGTTCCGAGGGAATCCCCGGAGCCCCCTTTCATCCAGGGACACGCTGCGGTGGCAGAGCGGGCAGGTGAGGGAGCAGCTCCGGTGGGAGGCCACCGGCGGAAAAACCCGAACCCCGTTCGGAGACTTGAGCTGGCAGGGAGTGTAGGAGCCGTAGCCGCTGTCTGTCTCGCTGTACAGGCTCATCTTGTCCATGTCCAGGTAGTCGTAGTCGGAGCTGCCGGAGGCTCGGCTCTGCACCGGAGGCTCCCCGTCCGGGGTCTGGACCGAGATGTTCCGGGCGCATAGCAGGCAGACGTTGTGGGAGCACGGCAGCAGGATCGGGTCCTTGAAGAAGGAGCCACAAACAGGGCATTTCAGTTCTTCCTCCATCCTGAAGCCGCTGCGGTGGAAAACGCTTCAGTACCGCGGACAGCTCTCCGCACGGCGCTGCGCATGCGCACAGTGGGGATAGGGGTGACGGTGATGGTTGATTAGATTTATGATGGTAATTCATGAATGAAGAGGATTAAGGCCAAAAAAAAAAAAAACACTTGTCTGACTTTAGTATCAGAATTCCGAATTTAACGTCAAAATTCGGAATTTTATCTCAGAATGTAGATTTTTTTTTTCCTCAGAATTTTTTATTTAATCTCCCAATTTATACTTTTTTTCTCAGAATGAGGAAAAACAAAACATTTATCCAAACCATTAAATCAGAATTATATCTTGAGTAAAACTGATAAAGTTAGCTGTAATAATAATATTTTTTTCTTTTTTAAATTGGTTCAAAGTAACAATATTTTCAGTATGAGCTGCTATCAAGCTCTCCCTATATTATCAGGAATCAGGAATCGTTTATTGTCATTCACACACATGGGGTACATGAGCACAAACGAAATTACAGGGGTGACGAAGACCCGTAGCCGCTGAACCTGTGGCGCGCCGCACTCAGCAGATCTTTCCATACTTAGTTTTACGTGTATTATTTAGACATATTTCAATATAGGTTAATAGTTTTGTCTTTAGTTTCCAAGTCTAATCTAATATTCTCGTCTTTATCTCTCTTAAATTTTTTTCAGGCTTTAATCTTTGGAAGTAGATAATTTGGATCCTTTCTCAGACCATTCTATGTTTAACATTGATTCTTCCTCGGTATCCCTGTTTACTCTGTTTACGATCTTTACAGATTCTCCCTATTTACTATCCGTCTCTTGTTAGTAATGAATGTTCCTGTGTTTAAAATGAAAACACTTAATGAAGAATAACTAAATTAACGTACAGTGTCTATAGATAAAAGGTTAATCACAGACTTTTTTAATATTTCAGGTGTCTGGGAGTTAAATGCTTATTTGTGTGTTTTTAACCCTTAATAAGTACAGACACCTTTGAAATAAAGAGTTACACTCTTTATGTAATAATCTATTTGGTGTGGTGCACTTATTTTTACTTTAAAGCCCAGTAATGAAACACGAGGCACTTTTTTTCACAATTTAAAATTTTTCTCTGTTTTTCTTATCATATTGCGTTAATACTAATCTAAAACACACTCTAAAGTTTCTGAATTGATCTTGATTCTTACCTTTTCTGTTTTAAGACTTCAAATGGGGGGGTTTAACTAACATAAGTTTAACAAATGTAGGTTTTGTTTGCACAAATACAAGTCTGCAAAAACAGAAATGTGATCCAAGCAAAATAGATTTGACATAGAAAAACAAATTTTTCATAAATCACCAAAGATATTTTTTTTTTCAGAGATTAAAGAGAAGGAACCAGAACCCCCAGGCTTCTCTGTCTTTCCCTTCATTTCCACTCTTGGGATCCCCAGCTGAGACTTGTAATCCCTCAAATACGTAAGTCTGCAGTCTGTCTCTGGACCCCTGAGCCGTCTCAGAGGGATGCAGTATTTAGGGTCTGGCTGTGTCCTCAAGTCAAATGCTGCCTGGCCGGATCTTCTAATGCAAAGAGGAAAAAGACCAGACAAACATGACACTTTAGGTCTAAGGAGATTATTAGCATGCAAGTCTTGAGCTGGGAACCAATTAATACGGCCATTGAGGTAAAATGTGCTAATTCCTTTGTGTTTGGTGCAGATGCTGTTGAATTAGTCTTATCCGATGGATCTTTAAAAGTTACTGACTATGACTTTTATCTTAAAACCTCCTTACCAGTACAAGGGGAAAAAAGGCCTTGGAAACAATAATGACGAGCATTAAAAAGATCGCCGTGATCATTTCATGCAACCGCCTCAAGTTATGCATTCGTTCTGCCCGTCAGTCTGAGACAGATGAAACACGTTCACAGCAGTGGAAGCCAATTCTCCAGCCAAATAACAATCGGATGGATCCAAACGCAGTGAGAATGAGGGAGCCAGAGAAGGCAGATCGACCGAGTAACCTTTCTGTTCTCTCCTATTAGCCCCTTTGGGTTAGCTGAACATTCAACAGAGCAGACAGCAGCGGTGACTGGGGGTCCCCCAGGGGGCTGCATCAGTCCCACACACTGGAGCAGTTATCCTATTTGTCAGCCCTGTTAGCATGTCATTAACCTGCCTCTCAGATCTGGTTTGCTGTGAAATGAGCACTTGAGAGCGTCTGTGCACGTCATTGTGTGCACGTGGTGCAAATCTTTTCAGACAAAGCTGTTAATGGCTGTTTTCTCCTGTTTCATTGCCTATAATAAACCAAGATAAATGCACGTCGTTTGTTGCTCGCATGCTGCAACAAATAGTTGAACTAATTATGTGACTTGTTCAGGTTGCCTCACCATAGCAACAAGGTGGTTTCAAACTATTTTGTCAAATAATACATGAACTTTAGTCCCAGGTGAGTTGACAAGGAGGGTTTATGGATACCAAAAGCTGAGAGAAAGCTCTTTCAACATCTCTTCAACATGTTCATAAAACAACATACCTGCATTTTGAAAATAGCGTTAAACCTGAAAATAAGACTTTTTCAACTGTTTTAGAGTTCAATTGTAACACTGTTCAGTTTTGAAGGTGGAGTCAAATGCAGAGGTAGAGATGGTATTAAATGGAGGATGTGATATTTAATGAAGATGATGTATGAACAAGAATATTGGAGCATGGGGTGGATAAAGACATGGCAGAGTAGTAGTATTTAATCACGGGGAGTGAGAAGAGCAGGACAAGGACAAGGTGAGACAATGGAGGATCCAGCGGTGAGTAAGGGGAGGAAAAGAGATTCTGTACTAGGAGAGTGAGTGGTGGAAAAATGGGGAGGAACTGATTATTAATCAGAATCATCTGAGAGTTTTTCATAGAGGAAGGCTGAGCTGTTCAGGTCACAACACCCCCAAACCATGAAACTTCTACCTGCATGCCTCACAGTTGGTTTTATGCTAATCTATACAAAGCATCATTCTAGAAATAATCAATTTTTTTGTGGCAATCTGCAGTCTGGCTTTGGTGTGCATTTATTGGACTGCACAGTCTTTGGAGACCTCTATGGGCTTCTTGCGGTTTGCCAAAAGATTCTTCCTTCTGAAAGCCTTAGTAAGTTAACTTAAGGTAGTTTTCCGTCTCAAATACGGCGCCTGAAGCAAACCACGCTAAAAGTCTGAAGTTTAAAAAAAATCCGTTAAAGTCATAAGTACCATTGTTTTAATCTTTTGCACCTGATGGGACGACACCAGTGTGTCACTCCTGTTGTTACAAGTGGAAAAAATGTGGAGATGTCTTTATTTATTCATCAGCAGATGTACAAGTATGAGCAGTTTTTATACACTTGAGTTTTGTATTATTTTTATATCCATCATATAAGCAGTTACATCCCGCGTGTAGGACTTTCACACAGTTACTAAATGAACGAACAACAAAGTGAATCCTACATATGGATTTTTGAGCATATCTTTTCCATTTGCTAACTAATGAAGTGTTGCTAAATGAGCTAAAGCACATTAATACATCTGATGTCCCAGTTATCCCCCACATCAGGCCTCTGTGGCTCTGAAGCGTAAAATCGTGATTAATCTTAGCAGTGTTTGCACCGAATTTCCACAACAGAATGATGCAGCAAGTTCCAGTAATATTCCAGTAATTTTATTTTTTACATAATGTTCCTCTAATATCAAATTCTCACATAAGTAAATTCATCTATCCTCAAATTGCAAAAGTTTTGTTATTTATTTTAAACCCTAACTATTAAATAAAATGGTGAATCTTTAAAATGTTAAGGTTATGAAATGTTATGAAATAATACTAAACTTCCACAAGGGGGCGACAGCTCTTCATAAATTGCGTCAGGAAACTCTTCGTGCTTTAATCTAAACTGGATTATTTAAAGCAACTGAAATACATTGAACAATTTCAGTGTCTTTGTTTATTCTTCAGAAAATCAAAGCAAACATTAAAAAAGACTGGTCAAAAATCACATGTATGGTATAGAGCAGTAATTACAGATGCTGATTGTTGAGTTCTTGAAATAAAAATAAAAAAACAGCTTTTTTCTACTTTGTTTTTCGGCCAAAAGCTGGAAACTTTCAGATAAAAAAAAAGTTCTAAATTACAGATTGATGAATAATCAACTAATATGCTTCACTAATACAATTTATTAACAAGAGATTTTCAAATCCAGCAGGGAATATTTGACCATTTTTTGCCCACATTGAGGATCTGGAAATGTTCCCGCAACCAAAAGAAAATAGGAGTTCATGGTCTGCCTGCAGGATCTAGTCCCAAACGGATGTGGATGGAAAAACTGCCAAGGGAGCAACCGAACAAACATTTAAATCAGATACCAAAACCCACCTGACACCAGAGGAGCGGCAGAATGACTGTGAGCTGACTCGATCTCTACTGTGCAGAGGAAGGTCATTTCAGCTGCTTCTGTCTTAATTGTAAATTATCATTTAAAAACCGCAGAGATCAACAGGTAGAAGGCTTGGAAGTAGTCTAAACCATTAAACACCATTAGAACAAGAAGCATTAGAAATTATTTACAAAAAAAGCAAGAGTGTATGTGCTTATAAAGATTTATTTATTTATTTCATTTAATGTGTCGAGCTCAACCAGAAGCACAGTCATCTCTTTACATCCTCCCATACATCACGATACTTGCCCTAAATATCGACATGATAAATCACCACATCTTATTTAATCTAACAACATGTCTGTCAGAGGTGGGTTAACCTGTTAGTTATTAGAAAAGAGCATTTATAATTTGATTTGGCAAAGAAAATGATGCTTGATGCTCATGTGAATGGAACAGATAAATAAGAACAAAGATTTTAGCCTTTAAACTCCTATTCCTAAGGGAAATTTTGTTTTTTACACTAAATTAAAAGCAGAAGAAAAAAAAATAATGTTTTTACTTTAAACCAACGTTACTGTGGCTGTTTTAAATGATGCTATCATTTTACTGGAGCTGCAGCGTCACAGTGACCAGCAGCACTTAGTGTTCTGGTCCGCTCTGAAATTGCAGGGAGCGAGAGGACGCGTAGGCGTTGTCGTCCGCCGCTCTTCGCTCCAGCCTTGCTTCCCGCAGGCCTCACACCAAAGACGTGGTGCTGTCGGGGTTGATCCGCACCGCCCTGTTGCTCTTCCTCAGGTCCTGCAGCTGCTTGGCCGGCTTGCCGACGCCCTCCTCGAACCGCCGCTCCACCACGGGCAGCACGGTGTCGTGCAGGAAGGTGGCGTTCTGCAGGATGAAGGACTTCTTCTCGCCGTCCTGCTCGCAGCGCAGGCTGTAGTCGACGTGTTGCACTGCCACCAGGATGATCTCCCGCAGGCTCTCCAACAGCACCATGTGGAGCTCCGGGAAGTAGAGCTTCAGGCCTTCCTCCAGGAAGCTCATCATCTGCTTGGTGAAGGCCACAATGGTGTAGCTCAGGTTGACCCAGCAGTCGTCTCCAGTGTACTGCTGGAAGCCGATCCCACAGCTGCGCATCTCCTCCTGTGACACCACAGAAGATCGTTATAATGCAATTATTCTATTATTTACAGATATTCTGGTTTAGCTGTTTATCATTGTCGCTCAAATACAAACTATCAATTTTTTGTTCACATTATTTTAAAGGGATTTTATCTATAAAAATATAATTTCATGCCTTTTTGTAGCTAAATGTACTCAAACTATTGGGTTGCACAAAATTAGAAAAGTAGCAACATAGCGATTTAGGAATATAGATAGTACATTGGTAACATTGTTAAAAGAGGCAATGACAATATCAGGTGAAATATTTGTTTGTTTTCTAGTTTACTTCTCATTCTAAAATGTGCTTCCTAGTTTATGTGCTTCAGCATTTGGCCTTCTGTTGTTAGCTCCTAAAATAATGTCCCAATTTCATTTTAGCACAAACCAGGGCAACCAGATTGCCAACAGTGGGTCAGCTGAAACATGACTTGACTGGAACCATACCTAAAACTGATTAGTGTCAAAATAATATCAACAATAAGCAAAATGAATACTTTGGGTGTTGTGAGCCTCCACGGGTGGCAAAACTACTAAGCTGCGTCTAAGATCTTGACTTTTTCCCCGTGTAACGATAATAATGAAATATGCCGACTAAAACATTAAATTTAGTTCACATTTTGTTTCCATTTGTTTCTTTATGCTGCTGCTTTTAGCAGACGCTTTTTACCCAAAGCTTCAATTCAGATACAATATTACTGTTAGCATCAAACTAACAATAAGCTACTTGTTTAAAAATAAAAAATAAAACATTGTAACGGCAACAAATGTTGACTTAAGACAAAAAAAAATGCACTTGGGATGCACCAATGTGAACAATTAAGCAGATGGATGTCAAATATTAACACATCGGCTCTCAATGTCAGCCCAGTTCTACTTTTTGGACCGAGGCGATAAAATAAAAAACTAGAACCGATGTTGAAGCCCATATATTGCATATCTTACTGTGTACTGTTGAATAATGCTTTCTTATTAAGGTGTTAGTCACATTTCCAGCTATGTTCGGCAAAAGCAATGATCCTACCATCTGTCTTGTTGAACAAAGCAACCCACATTTTCTTAAGGCTTTTCAGCAGAATCGGGAGTTTCCTTCACATTGAGGCTCAGTGCGCCAGTTCTACTCTAAACAAAACATAATCCATCCACGGTTTTTCCTACTGCGAACTTCTAGAAACACCAACTGAGAATGAAGAAACAATAGAGAAAGCAGAACAAAAGAGGAGGCCAATTGACCTTGAGTTTGGTCAGAGCCTCGGGGGTCATCAGGTTCATCCTCCTCCACATCTCCTCAGAGTTCCTGTGCTTGGTGGCTTCGATGATGATGTCTTTGTAGCTCAGCAGGGCCGCTTTGACGTCTTTGACCAGCAGTGACTGCAGAGTAAAGGTCAGATCCAGGCCGATCTCGGTCAGCTGCTGGCAGTGCTCTTTTGCCACTTTGACGCACTCGGCCGCCGTGGACAGGCTCTCCTTACTGTCAAACACCTGGGAGAAAGAAAAAAAAATAGCTCACTGAGCCGGAGAACATTTCTCTTAGATTCATCTACAAGCGCCTGTGCTGACCTGTTTGTTGAAGGCGTCCACGAACATGTTCATCGCCGACCTGGACCAGACCACGAACGCCGAGTAGCAGCCCGTGTTCCCCGCAAAGTCCATCTCGAACTCCTTGGCGGTCTCCAGCAGGCTGGTGAAGAAAATGTTGCAGAGCTTGTGGATGTAGAGTAGCGTCGCCCCTTCGATGCGGAGCTGGCGTATGGCGGTCTGGACGGCGGCGGCGCGGTTCTTCAGGAACAGCTCGCACGCTTTGGTGGACTGACCTGAAACCAGCGGAGGCCGTTGGGTCATTCACCGATTTTACGGAAGGAGGCAGAATCTAGATGCTTTCTACCTAATCTGACTCTTTTCTTGTGAGTTTTCTGTCTGGACATTTAATCCCTTAAGATTTGATTACTCTGCAGCTGGAAGGATTTTTCCTTTTCCTTTTTATATTGGGAAAGCTGTCGTGGTAGTTTTATATGCGTAACCGTGGTTACAAAAGCTCAAGTAATTAGGACTGTCCCAATCCAACATTTATTTTAAATATCAGCCATAAAATCCATTTAACCTACATCTATAATCTCCGATATCAGCGCTCTGATCCTGTGTTTCAAAGTCATTTATTTTATTCAATCAAAGAATCTTATTCCTTTAATATTTTTGTGACTATTAACTACCTAATCAAGCTTTTTTCTAACATACCACACTAAAATACATTTGTATGTTTTAAGCTGATAGTGTATCGGGTCGATATCGATAAGCCAAAACTGAAGAGTAAAATATCCTATAGAGAAAACGTTATATCTGGACAACTGGGAGGAAGTTCAAACGATCTGGTAAAACGCAACTGACTACGTTCTCCGGAAGATGTTACGGTGGAACAATCGTCAGTGCTGCCCGGATATTTGGATGTCGTTATATTGTGATAGGCATGAGGCCCTCATGCAGCAACAGTCTTCAGCCAGAAGCCTGTTCAGATTCATTGTAAGATTGACTGCTACAGCAGATTCTTCCTGCCCGCAGCGTCACCGTCCACAGTGACTCTTTAAAGATAGTTGCCGGTAATACGAGTTAAAAACATTTCATTTGCCATCGCTATAAATGGAATATACACAGAATTCAACAGAATAAATTGAATTGAAAATTATTTGTGGGGACACGTGTTCATGAGACGAAATATCTGCTTTGTGAAACTGGTGTCAAACTTGAAAAATAAGACTTTGTATTTTGGTGGTTTTTCAACCTAATTTTCTGAACTTTCTGAGCTCTGTGAATAAAAAAAATAACGTGAGCAAAAATTTCTAGCTTAATAAATTCATCATAAATTCAACCCTACGGTGTCCAGGTTTCAACAACATGACCCAAAATGCATAGTTAGGCGTTTAGGCTTCTGAACCTTAGTCCTATATATAACAGCTGTAAAGCACGGTGGTGGCAGCCTCATGATGGAGCTCTGGTTGGCTGCCAGTGGTAGTGATGGAATAATGACGTCTTGTCATTCATTTGATCACATGTGAATGATGCCTCTCTCGTGTTTTTTTTTTTGTATTTGGTTGCAAAAAATTTAAAGAAACAATAACCTAGTCTGATGAGTTGGGACACAGCCCGGCGTGTTGCGCTAGGTCCGCCACGAAGCGAGCGATCCGGGGACAACTCGTACACCAGGACCTCGGTCAGCTGCCCCACACGCTCGTCCACCTTTGCCCGGAGCTCCTTGACTCTCAGCGTCACCGCCTGGTCCTTCAGGTACTCGTTCAGCTTGTCCAGCAGGTCAACCGCACCCTCGAAGTCCCTCTGGGCGATGCACACGTCCAGATCCTCGGGCAGCTCCTTGATCCACTCGAGGCTGAGGTCCACGCTGTCGTCCCCGTCCGCCTGCTCGTCGTCCTCCGCGTCGAAAGGGTTGGTGGACGCCTCGGGTCGCACCGGAGACGTGGGAGGCTCCTCCTCCTTCTTGTGCTTCTCCTTGGAGGCTTTGTTTTTCTTGGTCTCGTCCAGGATCTCCAGCCACTCCTTCTTGACCTTGCTGTTCTCCGCCTTGAAGATGCGGCTGTCTGGGAACATGAGGATCTTGAACATGTCCTTCATGGGGGGGTTGTCCTTCACGTTCACCACGGCGAAGCTCTCCAGGTCGTAGAGGGCGTTGTACTTGTACTTCACCGCTCCCCGGCGGTTCGGCAACCAGGTGGCTATCAGCAGGCAGTCGTTCATGAGGAAGGCGTGCACCTTCTGGACGGGCGACATGTTGTCCACGTCAAACTCCAGAAGGTCCCCGTTGTAGACCAAGTGCCTCCCCGGGGTGTCCATGATGTTTTTGGCCCCTTCTACCTTCTCCAGCAGGGACGTGAGGCTCCTCTGCTTCAGCTCCTCTGTCTCTTTGGGGAAAGCGGCCTGCATCTCCTTGGAGGTCTCGTCTTTGTCCGTGGAGAGCAGGGACTGGGTGATGCTCTCCATGATGCTCTTCTGCTCGGTCAGGATGTGGCTCAGCTGGTACATCTCGCTCTCCAGGTACGAGATCTCCTTGGCCGTCTCGATGAACTGCCGGTAGTTCTTGTAGACGTTCTTCTTGAGGTTCTGGGCCGTCTCGTCGGCCAGGTTCTGGATCTTCTGCCGGTGCTCCTGCAGGTCTCGGTCACCATCCGACTGCTGGGAGAGCGTCTTCACGTAGCTCTGCGGGTCGAAATTAGGCGACTCGAGGAGTTTCCGGAGTCGGTTTCCGGGTTCCGCCATGTTTAGCACAGGCGTTTAATGAGCTAAACCAACTCAGAAGTAGAATTCAAACACCAGACACCGAGAACAGCGAAAGAAACTCCTTCACATCCGCTAGCTCACAAAACAGGAAGTTGCGTCACGTTGATATCCGGGTTGTGAGCGTCACGCGACCAACATGAGTAGAACGTCAACGCCTTAGCCGCCATATTGCTCAGGTCAAAACCGATGAATAAATAAAAATAAAATGTCAGTTAAGAAACGTTTTACGTGAACAACGTTAATTTATTTAAATACATGTTTTTTATTATCACTAAAGCATCGTATAGGGAAGAGTAATTGTCTCTCAGAATCCTATCAAAGTCCATTTCTGCCACTTTATCAGAAACAAATCTATAATCATACAGTATAATATCATAACTCCTAAATATGAAACAAATATGTCTTAGTTCAGAGTTCCAGTTTTTTCTCAGAGGTCTAACAATTCTTTCTCATA
>JAVLVB010000407.1:1678604-1688674 GCA_032876305.1 Orestias chungarensis | reverse complement strand
ATATATATATATATATATATATATATATATATATATATATATATATATATATATATATATATATATATATATGTATATAGATTAGCTTTATTTTTATTGAATTTATATTTTATTTTATTTGAGCTGACTATAGAACAACATCCGGGTCAAGTTTTGGTAAATTAAAAGGTTAATATAGATTATTGTTTTAAATAATATTATTACTGTTGGTTTCATTGAAAATGTTCAGTTTAATTAATCGATTTGTTGAAAAACGTGCAAATATGATTTTTTTTATATATTTACAAATACACGAAGGTACTTTGAACGCTTTTATTTGTTAAAAACAACCGGAAATGCATCGTTAGCATTGTCACACGTAGCCTACAGATGCTAGGTTGGAGCAAGTTGCCAGTGTCTGATCCCCTTAATGTAAGAATGTGACAAAATTTGGAAACCAGAGGTGAACTTCAACAAATATTTTAATGCGATAGGCTTTTCTATTATGATCTGGTCAAAGTTGTTCACTTTAGAACTTAGGTCGCTGTTATTTTACATGAATCCGGAGCCGCGGAGCTAGTTAGCCAGCTAGCCTCTCGCTCTCTGCTGCTGTTGTCATGGATGCCGACTTCCTGCTCGCCATTCAGCTTCAGGATCAGTTCGACACC
This sequence comes from Orestias chungarensis, assembly GCA_032876305.1. Classification (NCBI taxonomy): domain Eukaryota; kingdom Metazoa; phylum Chordata; class Actinopteri; order Cyprinodontiformes; family Cyprinodontidae; genus Orestias; species Orestias chungarensis. Next base: position 1,688,027 of record JAVLVB010000407.1, on the reverse strand, counting down.
GAGTTCCAGGCGTCCCAGTTCCCACCAGACGGCCTTCTGGATGAAGACTTCGGGCGGAGCGGTAAGAAGCAGAGAGTGGAGGCAGCGGCGGTTCCCAGCTGGAAGCCGCGGACGCGCGAGCCTGAGCGGCCGCTCAGCATCGTGGACGAGTCCTGGGAAATTCTGGACCCCAACCCCGACGTTCGGGCCATGTTCCTGGAGTTCAATCACATGTTCTTCTGGGGGAAACTCAGCGGAGTGGAGGTGAAGTGGAGCCCCAGGATGACTCTGTAAGAATGCCAACATATTTGAACACATCCTGCATCTCTCACTGTCTTGTCTCTATTATCCTTGTGTAATAAATCAGATTGTTATTGCCACCCAGTGCAATAACAATCTGATTTATTTCAACATCAATGGTCACTTTCAGTGCTGTATTTTGTTAGGAGCTCTTACTCTTTTTGCCATTTTTTTTTATACTTTGATAAGTTATGGTTAGGTAAGAGTTTATATTGTAGTTTGTTTCTTCGCTCCTGTCCTCTGTGAAGCTGTTGGAATAAATAAATGCGGGATAATTAAAGTCGAACAGTGCTTTGAGCTGACACCCTTCACTAAGAAGCATCCTATTCAGAAGAGTAATAGTGACTAATAAAACCTCAATCTGGATGATGGAACTCCTCGCCTGATCACAAGGAGCGTTAAACTAAACTTTTCAGACGATGGGATCTAATTTGTTATCATAATGAGACTGAAAAGGAAGAAAACATGGACAGTATAAACTTTTTTTTTTTGTTGACCTTAGAAACAAACTTTGATCGAGATTATAATGGAAAGCTCCAATTTAAAGAAATGCCTGGAAACAACCAGCAATTAGTGCCAAAATGTCTTCTGTTGAACGGTTCTTTTAATTTCTTTATTACTGTATGTATTTTTTTACGTTTATTTTTTTTTCATTAAAATGAGGTAAAACTCCCAGACGTGCAGACATGCACTGATATATGTAAATCTAGGCTGATTTCAATATAGCTAGTGACCCATATTTACTGATATTTTTTATTAGCAAAAAATAAAAATAATGGTTGTAAAATAATTTAAATATTAACCTGAATATAACTTCTTCTTTTTTTTTCTGTAGGTGCGCCGGTGTCTGTTCCTACGAAGGTCGAGGCGGACTCTGTTCGATCCGGCTTAGTGAGCCTCTGCTGAAGCTACGGCCCAGAAAAGACCTGGTGGAGGTCCGACTGTATTTCACTTCAGTCCCAAAGAAAGATTTCTACAGCAAAGTTCAACTTTTAAGTGTCTAGTTTTCATCGGTTCCTGCTGAGGGAACTTAAAGCTCGAGCAGATGTTTGTAGGCTCGTTTGTTTCCACAGACTCTCCTCCACGAAATGATCCACGCGCTCCTGTTTGTGACCCAGAACAACCGGGACAGAGACGGCCACGGACCCGAGTTCTGCAAACACATGAGCAGGATCAACGAAGCCAGCGGGACCAAAATCACCGTAGGTGTTTTTCCTGCTGCGCCCGTTCCTGTCGGCCGATCATCCTCCTGTTGATCTGAAGCTGTGTTTTTTTTCTCTGTCAGATCTACCACAGCTTCCATGACGAGGTGGACGTTTACCGGCAGCACTGGTGGCGATGCAGCGGGCCCTGCCAGATCCGAAAACCATACTTCGGCTACGTGAAGAGGGCCATGAACCGGGCCCCGTCCTCTCTGGACCCCTGGTGGGAGGAACACCGGCGGACATGCGGTGGGACCTACACCAAGGTCAAGGAGCCTGAAGGATACGGGAAAAAAAACAAGGAGACAAAGACCTCAGGCAAGAAGATCATCGGAAATGGGAAGCCCTCTGAATCAGTGAAAGGTGATCCATTCTCACCATATCTACCATTCTCATTTGAACTTTACTGACACTGCATTTGTTATCAAAACTTGTGGCCTTCCTGCTCAGGTTCCGGATCTCAGGACATAAGGAACGTCATCCTTTTCAGTGGGAAAGGGTATCTCCTGGGAGGAAACGTCTCCTCTTCATCCGCTTGTCACTCGCCGTCGGTGCCTGCGACGTCCACATCCGTCTCCACGCCAGCGGTCACCTCCACCCCTTCATCTCCTTTCAGAAAACACCCCTCTCCCGTTCGCCCTGGCTTTGCTGATCAAACCAGCTCAATCTCAAACAACCCGCCCTCTTTAGGACCATCTGGAGCGAAGCCGCCCGTGAAGAGATCCGTGGGAAACTCCAGAGCGTTTGTCAGCATTAACGGCTCGCCAGTTAAAGTTGACAAATCTCAGGGCAACGCTGGAAACCGGCGAGGGGAAAAAATCAAACAGACGAACATTCAGGATCTGTTCAACTTCGGTAACCTCAGGAGGTCAACGGGTCACACCTCTACATCGGGGCCGAACGTTCCCGCTGGGGCTTCCGCTCCCCTTACCTCCAGTCTGCAGCAGTCACCTCTGAAATCAGCAGCAAGTCAGTCCAAGTGTTTTAGTGATTCCGGTTGTAACGTTACAGTCGCCTCTGCGGGTGGAGGCCAGGCGTCGAGGAAGAGGTCATGGGATGACCGAAGCAGCTCGGCCAGGATCTTCGATTTCTTTGAGAAGACTCTAAGCAGCGGTTCACCCACCTCCAGGAAGTCGGCGACGACGGCTTCGGCTTCTTCCGCTGCGCCTTCGGCGCTTCAGTCCTCCGCAGGACTCCACGCTGCTGCCTCCTCTTCCTCCCCGGCGATGATGGTCAGCTGTCCAGTCTGCCAGTTGAAAGTACAGGAGCCGAAGATAAATGAGCATCTTGATTCCTGCCTCTCCTGAATGACTTTTTTTTACAGATTTAAGTTTCATTGTTGCACAGAAGACTTTTAGCTGCAACTTTTAGCTATTTTAGTGCCTTTAAAGCTCAACGCACATTTTGAAGACCGCCTTGATGTGCAAGCTCAGGGGGGTTCATTTGTGCTTCCGTCCTGCGTTTTAGAGCCACATCGGGGGAGTCACCTCTGCTGAGCTGTGCGAGTCAGGTTTCGCTTTCGCTGGCTTTTTATTTTTGCACCTCTTCCTATTTCTGCTGCAGAGGGAAGCGCGATGCAAGGGTGTTGGATCATGCACTAATATCACTGACGTTTCTGCTGGAGTTAAAAGGATTGGTGTAGATGTTTCACCTTGTATTTATAGTGACGCCCTTTTATGTGTTTTTAAAGAAAATTATTAGTACACTATGTTAAACTTTGTCTTGCCAAATAAAAGATTTTATTACTGATTTTTGTCTCGTTATGCATTTTGAACAGTGCGTTGCTCAAATACTTTCATCACAACCAAAAACTTGGATGTATTATTTTTTTTTAAAAGAGACCCTTTACTCATTAATATTTGATCTAATTGTAAAAAAAAAAAAAGTCTTTCTGTGAGGATTGTACCGGTCCTTGAGGTTTTATAGGGGAACATCTGACTAGAAAGAAAAGACAATAAAGCACATTTTACACGTTCATCACACAAAGCTCTTTGAAAAAGCATCGGGGGCCGTTATTGAAGCATCTGGAGGACATAAAGTTTCGAGTATTGTTGTGTTGATACAGTACCAGTAATTACAATGGAAAAAAGTCAACAAAAAGAAAACATAGCATAAAATACATGGAAGTAGTTCATTATAATAGGATAAAGGTCAAGGGTTATGAATACTAGTGGAAATCAGGTAGATTTCAAGCAAAAATGATTTCAAACACTTTTCCTGTGATGCACAGTCAGGGATGCTTCAAATATTTCAAGCCCTCCGAGCCCTACAATATGGACTGTGTTGTGTAAAGCAGCTTCAAAGTGGGGGGCCATATGGATAGTGGGCGTGACTCTGTTGGTGGCAGAGGGCAAAGGTCAAGGCTGCATGGGCCCAGCTGCTTTTAGGGGACTATGCCCTCCAGACACAGCAGGAAAAAAAAAAACAAGGATACAACTAAGCATTTTGCTTACCTCAGTCTGAGCTTCTGAGGCAGTAAAAAGTAGGGAACCCTTTGTAAAAGTAATTATTACATTTCCTGAACTGTTTTCTATTATTTATTCCGTCTTATGCAGCAGATACAAGAATCCCTTTCCTGTTTGAGCACAGGATGAAGCCTCCCAGCCATTCTTCTCCTCATCCGCCCCGATGTGAGGAAAATGCGTGTCATTGACAGCAGCTGTTGGTCACAGCCACTTCTCTTTCCTGACCTGCCGTACGTGCACTCCCTCTGGGACGCTGAACCCCCCTCTAAACGCCTCCCTTCTTCCTGTCAGGCCTGTTGTCTCCCGCTGACAGTGATGCATCCCAGACGAGCCCCAAGTTCAATGCAGCTGTTGCTGCGGCAAAATGGAAATGAGGAACGCTTGTGGCGCAGGTCAGTGGGGTTGTGTGGGCTACTTTGATCCGTTTCAACCAAACTGTAAACACACCATTTCTGGGCCATGGGTTTGTAGTACAATGGTGCAGTAGCGCTAAAGAAAACCAGCACTGCTTGCAACAAATACATTTAATAATGACTTCATTGACAACAACATACAAGAACGTGTTAGAAAATTGAAACTACGCATGGACGAGCAACACTTTTCCAATCCAGACCCCCGCGACCCCACAAGGATAAGCCGGTTAGATAATGGGTGGATGGATAGAGAGAATTGGAAAAGAAAAGTAAATTATGTCTCAGAGATGTAGACAATTGTGGAAAAAGGTCATTATTGCTAACACCGTTCACCGGGAGAGGAAGCCACAAAGTCTCAGCTGAAGAGGTTGGCTGATAATCCAAGCATATTCTTTAAGAAAAGTAGGCGGAAGGAAAATATATAAGTCAGGTTTCCAAAGTCTGTGGCGCTTTGGTGTGTCGTCTCATCTGCTCGTTCGTGTCTATGGCGTTTTCTAAAGTCCACAGTCTATTCAGAGGCCGTCATGCTTACCTCTAAATGTATGAGGACGCTGATTTTATCTTCCTTTAGGACTCGGAACCTGCATGCTTTGCCAAAAGTATGAAAAGCTAAAACACTGACCATGATGTTCCTATTCCTGATTGGCCAGAAAACTCCCCTGACCTGAAACCTGTAAAAGAAATCTACTTTTGTCGAGAGGAAGATGAGAAACACCGGAATAAAAGGTGCAGCTATCAAAGCACTCTTGGCTTCCATTACACCAACATGTCATCACAGGATGATCACCTGCATGCCATGGCGTACTTATGCAGTCATTTAAGCAGAAGGAGCCAAACCCAACTATTGACAGCATGGAAGAGTAGATCTTTTCCAGAAGCCGGACATTTATGCTTAAAACATAAATTTGTCTAATATAATGTTCTCGCTTGACATATTTTACCGTATGTGTTTTATAATTACCGATTCACTTTCTACACTGACTGGAAAAAGTATGTGCCATTTTTAGGTAATATCTATGTCTGTATGTGGGTTTTCACAGTTCTAGAAGTAATCTGGCTCTGGCTCAGTGGATTTAACAAACTGACGCAAAGCCATTGTGGATTTAGACGGAAGGATTATCACAACCCTACAGGCTACATGGATCTTCCATAGTTGGTCTAATCCCATGGTTTTAAGAGGCATTAATGATGGTGATAGAAAGGTTTTTAAAGCAGTCGTCCTGCCTGGTAAACCACTGGAGAGAGCAACATAATGAAGTTTATTGCTATCCATGAACTGGCTGATGTATTAGGAGCAGGATCAGGGGATTTTAGGGGAAAATATGCAAAACTCAGATTAACAGATTTATTTGTGAAACAACAACCACTATTCAGGAGTCTGTAAACTACTTAAAGGAGGGGGATTATCTTTTTCCAGGCATGTGGCACAATTGTATAGCAAAATCTAGTAGCTACAGTATATTCCCTTTAGTGTTATTAAAATGCTTTCTCATTCCTCATTCCCCTGATTAGGTTCGTCTGGATCCAATATGATTGTCCACCCTTCATACAGTATAGAAGCTCCATGGTTCCCACTCTTCTTCACTGGTTAACACAGTTCCTAGTTCCGATCTGCTTGTGCAGTCCCTGTAAATTTAGCATTCCTTCCCTTGATTATTAAACCTTTTATTTCACCACGCAACTTCCAGGCACCCGACTACACTTTGGTCCTACTACAAATGATCAGATTATGAGAGGAAAGCTTTGCCTCTGCACGGTTGTTGTTTTGCTTTTATTTTATTTTATTTTTCAATGACATTTCCTTGGTTTCCCGTATTGTACTGTGAAAAAACACTGAGGCATTTGTAATCTGGATCTGTGTAATCTCTCATCTGAGCCAGAACTACTTCCTTTCACCTCTACAACACCCCAGAAAAAGCATCAGGCTCTCTTACAGTGACAATAAAAACTAGTGCACGTCCTCGCCTCCTCGATTTAATACCATCCATGATGGGTGTTTGAATAATTTACTTACCTAGTTCTAGCTGAAGAAAACAAGTGCATACTTCTTTTATAATGTGAAATAAACGGACATAGTTAAAGATGTTATTATTTTTCATGTACTGACTTCTCCGGAGCAATTGTATGTAAAAGAGCATCGGCAGGAAATGAGTTTTATTCACCTAATTTCAGGAATCTGAGGCTGCAGGCGTCCATCTCTGTCTGTGTGTGGCAAACATGACCCTGTCTCTCTCTCTCTCTCCGAGGAACATGTGTGATGCTTTTGTGCTTAAGCTTCAAGGTTCTTTCAGTTGCATTGTTGCAAGGACGCTGCAGAGCTTTGGGGTGGCCTAAAACTATTGTCTTTGACACACACACACACACACACACACACACACACACACACACACACACACACACACACACACACACACACACACACACACACACACTCCTTTTCATGACCTGGATCCCCCTTTTGAACCCCATCCCATGTGACAAGTTGAATATGCTGTCTAGGATCAACATTATTTTTATTATCTGAAAAACTAAACTATTAAAGAATGTGATTAGAGCACAAAAATGAAATATTGTTCTGTTTTGCTTCTGTGTTTGTTGGGAAACGCCCTGCAGCCACTGTGGTGAAATGACAGGAAGAGGATTTTACTACTCAGCCAAAATCTACTCAGCCAAAATCCAATCTTTTGGCAGATTGCTGCAACCAGTCATACGGTGACTAGAAGGAAATTTCAAAATAAAAGCTCTTTGGGAAATAATGCATGGATTGATTTCACCTGAATTGAAACAGAACTTTTAAGGTTAAATCTGGTAATTTATTAACAGATTAGACAACATTGGTTTCTTTGTCTTCCTTTTAAAGTGAGCATGAATACTTTGAAATGTATTTGTTATAAACTGAATTAACGTTTTATAAAATGTTTTGTTGTGAGTTGGTGCTATATAAATCAACGTAGTTTAATGTAGTCTCTGCACTAGGGAAAACTGTATGCTCCTTCTTGATTGACCTGGCTGTCAAGAATTATTGAGCATACATATGTGTTAGCTATCCAAGCTGCACTTTTTGAAATATTTTAGAAATGCTGTTAAAACTGTTTAAATGCAAAAAAATAACCTTTCTGTGATTAACTGGATTTAAAGTTCAATACCAGTAAACACTATATTAGACAATGTCCACTGTAGAATCAGAATAAAGTGACTTTGCTTTTATAACAGACATGTTTTTATACTGTCTCCAGTCTACATTTTCCTCTTTTTCCTCTGAGTTTCCTGTTTTTTCACTTCACTGCAACAACTAAGTGATTGACGTTGAAGCGTTGAGATCATCAGTTTAACTTTTTTGGGATTAGAGTTGATTGAATATTGTGGCACTAATTATACCTCATCCTGCATTCAGCTAATAGCCGTGTTAGCTTTTAGGACCAATTAAATAAATAAAAAAATAGAATCAAGGTCGGAGATATATATGACAACATCAAGGACAGAGTGAGTTTTTAAGGAATACTTGAAATAATCATAAAAAAAAAATTCTTTATTAGATTAGAGACGCACAAACTCGGCATATTATGAAACTTAGGCGTAAAGAAAGGTACAGTGTCTTGAGATGACATCAGTTGCTATAAACTGAACCTTGGAAACAGACAAAAACTATACAAATATACAGCTGTTTTGAGGAGGAGTACGTTACATGATATATAATACTTTTTCTTTGTTCAGACAGCTGTAGCTGCCATATTGGATACCAAAGTCACCATTGGAAAAATTATCTGACTTTCCAAGGGGGAAGTCCAACTTCAGAGAGTGTCCCAGGTAATTTTTCCTACTGCGAAGTCAGAAAAACCATAATAATAATAATCTAATCTAGACTGCTAAAAGGATAATAATAATCTAATAATAATCTACAGAAGACCTTTTTATTTATCTTAAATCAAACATTTTATTTCTTCCATTTTATTTCGTTTCTCTCCTCTTTTCTTCTGAGTGACGTCCCTTTAAATATCAAAATCGAACTTTATCTGATGCTTTTATTTTGTAGCGCCGCATCGGAAATGCTCCGTCACCGGCCCGGCTAGCTTAACACGCCGCCTCGGAGTCGGGCAGAGAAAGGCTCGACAGTTGCTCGGTGTGTTGGTCTCGGCTCACCGCGGCTCACTCGCAGTGTTTCTCTTGTTTTCATCGGCCGAACGTTCCGGCGTCTTGGTTCCGTACCGGCGGCTCTTCGCTCCCAGGAAACATGAACGGCAAGTCAGCGAGCGGCGCTGCGGGCGGGATGGCCTGCATCGAGGGTCTGCCGCCGCTTCCCAAGAGCCTCAGCGGGCTGCTGAACTCCAGCGGCGGCTCGTGGAGGGACATGGAGCGGATGTACGTGAAGAAGACGATGATCCAGGACGAGCTGAGCCGAGGCCGGAACTACAGCGACGGCCTGCTGGCCAGCAAGCCGGCCAGCCTGGACGCGGCGCTGGCTCTGCTGCGGAAGGAGATGGTGAGTTTACTGGGTTGGGCTTTTACTTCAGTGTTCTTGTTAATCCCAGAGAAGTGGACGTGTTTAATTGGATTAACTCTTGTTTTCTGATAATCAAGCTGCTCTTTTTGCATCAGATGCAAATAAACTGGCTGATTGTTATTATTTTGAAGCTTTTGTTGTTGTTACTAAAATAAGCAGATCAGAGCTTTTATGATGCATGATAACAATATAAATAAAGCAAAGTAGTAAAGATGGGCACCATTGTGATTTAGTGTCTTTTTTTTAAAGCAATAATAACTTAAATTTGGTACTTTTTTATTTTGAAGCATTTTATCTTTCATGAAAAAGCCTCATCATGTGGTTGTTGCTTCTAAAAAATAGGTCGTTCACATGGAGCCCTATAATATATGATAAAAATATACAAGAAATCAAATCCTAGTGGAAATAAAAAGAAAACAAAGAAGTCATGGTGTTCTTCATCCTTATATATATATTTTAAAACGAAGATTAGCAATGTTTGAAACATTGGTTTCAAAGATTATAATATAATATATATATAATTATACTGGAACAAACTGTGGTGAATATATATATATATATAT